>JAMQGT020003209.1:0-168610 GCA_024447675.2 Pterophyllum scalare
ACCATGTATTGCTAAAGTACATGTTTAGAACAAATGTGTGGATTGCTGTGATTTAATGCAAGCAGTGAAGACATTGCAGTGATACAGCAGCCTCCATTTACTTACTTTGTTACAAAAACAATGTAGTATGAAATTTTAAGAGAGCTGCACACACCCTAGATGTTACATTGAGTGGTACTAATATCAAAGTGCATTAGAGAAGGTGGATTTGAAGCACAGACTGAATCTAGACAGGAGAGCGTTCTTTGTCAGATGAGTCATCTCTGAAGGTAATACAAATTATAACCAAATAAAATTTGCCTCAGGGCAACATAGTCACAACATTCTCTATACCTACCTCTTTCACAGTTCATACTCAACGTATCGCTGATCAAAGACATTTCTTTGGATCTCCTCCACCAAGAACATGACGACTGCTCTGTAATGACAACTACACTTGAAAACACTCCAATTAAAGATTTCTGGACATTTGGTTCTGACTGTTTTGATTTTGACTGAAATCGTACCTAATAGAAACAAAATTGTCACTGGACATTTTGGTCCTGAGGAAAGACTTGAGGTTTTTGTAATGTTGGACTGAGCATCAATAACAGCAGAATTTGAAAACACAGCTCCACTGTCAAGATGTTTTACTCTGGATATACTAATTAATGAATTGTGTATGGTGACATAATTAGACCAAGTGAGTAAAGCAAAGGGCACCATTAGTCAACTGACAGCATGTCTGGCATGTCCTCGGTGGATGTATTTCATTCTTACTTCTCTGATCCATAGAGCTCCCAGACTTTGGCAATAGGCCGGGCCAGACCAGCTGCAGGATTATTATCCAGGATACGCTGGCTCTCCTCAGGCCTGCCGGCCATTCTCAAGGATATGCCTGTCAAGCAAGATTGCAGGCACTCTGAGCAAACCTAATCACAGCACATTATAATTCAGTCTCAGCCAGTTAATCTTCAGCTTAAACAAAGACTGTAAATAAAAGAAGGACGTAGCCACTGTGACATCACTGTCTTGGTTAGCAGTCATGTTGTGAGGCCTCTTGGAGTTTAGAAACTGAGAAACCAAGGGACACTGCAAAGCCATAGGGTAGCGACTTGTCAATCACCTGATAAACCATACCCTGCTTTTGTTTTTTTTTAAAAATAAAATTAATATCATATTGTATTTGATAAGATGTTAAACTCTCTTTCGAGCCCATGAAACTCATGTTTACTTAGAACATGGATCACAATATCTGAGGGCCATTTTCACACAGACTTCTATACAACAGGATATCTTTTTTTGGCCGCAAGAGTCACCCCCTGTTGGCCATTTAAAAGAATGCAGATTTGAGGAACTTCTGCAATGGCTTTATTTTTCAGACACAGAAGCTACTATATGTCCATTTTTTATAAATGGTCTACAACTGTATTAAAACCCAAATACATTGGTTAAGAGCCTGGCACCATCTGTACAGCAGTTAGTTTGGTTTGTTTATTTATTAATTTTTTTAATACAGGTAAAGAAGCTGTCTAAAAGGGTGGCTGTGACGATCACTGTTACTGCTGAGTTCTAGTAGTTAAGCCGTTTTGCATAAAAACAAAACAGAACGGACTACAGGTGATACATAAATGACTTGCTTACCTGTGTAAACCTGGCGTGTGTGACGAAAGGCCTCCGAAACTTGCTGCAATGGTGTTGATCTCTATCTGCTTTAGAGATGACGTGCCATTCTCTCTCTGGTCCAGCATGTAGTCAGACCGATTGAGACCCAACACAATCGACTATAAGGAAGGCAAAGAATCCCCGCTCAGAGCTAATCATGCAGACATGACATGCAGACTCTTACATATAGTATCGAAACTTGAGCATTTGGACCATTTCGCAGTTTTATAATCCAATAATATTTTTCGTGATTCCAGCTATTCTGTTGTAAGGACTTACTGGTTTTCTTCATCATATGTGATAGCAAATCTAAAGCTGTCATAGGGTTTTAGAAAATTGGGACAAACATTTTCAAGTATTCACCCAATTAATCATCAAATTAGTGAGCAAAAAGGCTGATAATTAAAAAAGTTTTCAGTTGCTGCTCTAATACCACTACTGCCACTCACCCCTTTCCTGTCTGTCCCTCTTGTTCACTCTCCATTTAAACTACAGTAAACATTCTGTAAGGTGAAATTTCTCTCCATTTGTACAACTCATATTCAATCTTCTTTAACTACAAACTGGTTGAGTTTCAGTTTTTTAAGTACTTGAATCCTTATTAAGTGCAAGCAAACCGCTCTGTTGTGCTCAGTGACACAACGAAGCCTTAGCGCCCAAACAGCCAAAAAAAAATGTATCATCAGGGCTGTGCTGTTGCGTACCTGTGACCTTCCTTCTTTTAGGATCTGTTGGTGGATCTTGAACAGCCTTGCAGTGAAATCATCCACAGCGATGGTGCTGTAAACAGAGACGCTGTTAAAATCCCGTCAATAGGTTTATCATCACGGTGCATCCAATTTAAATTAAACTAACACGCAATTTGAAGACAGACCAGCTCAGAGAACGTGACCATAATATGATTTTTGGCAACAGTTTTGTCTTCCAAACTATATTACAGGAGCTCATATTGCATCCTACCTAGTCAAAGCCTCTTGCAGGAAGTCTGCATCCTGGCTGATCTTGTCCACCAGGGCGTTGTAGTGTGTTTGCACTGCCAGAGCCTGGAGGAACACAGCTTTAGGCACAGGTGTAGGGAACAGAGTGAATGGAGCAAAGGACACCACCTGAAAAACAAGTTGTAAAATGTGAGAAAAGACTGCTGACCAGGAAAAAAAAAAAAGCTTGACAATCACCGGAGATGGCATGTGAGGAATGGAATTAAGCATTTGGACTCAAAACACAGGCTTAATAAAGATCTCTCTGAAATCCTGTGCCCTAAAGCAGAACAAATTCCTAACATGACTTCACATTAAACACGCCTGTTTCATCAGCAGTGGTTTAACAGCCTGCTGGTATGGAATCATGGCCTCTGTTATTTGACTTAGTACTATGTATTCTGCCAAAGATGCTGAAACAAAGCCCACAAATTCATTGATTTAAGCTCAAGTTATGTTTTTTGTTTGTTTTTTTTAGTTTGCTGACAGTTAGGTGGCACAAATCTCCTGGAAGTACAAGTAGTAGAACAGATAATTAGCAGGTCTCAGTAGATCTTAATGGGATGCACCCCGGTTATTGCTTTTTATTAAGTAACCTTCACAATCACTTAAAAACACAGATTTTACATGTTACAGCAGCCACAACTGCTTATCAATGTAAAAAACAAATAATAATCCCTGCCTGCCGGGTCACCCCTGAAACACCTACAGAAGCAATCAGAATTCATTAAGCCTTAATGTTTGAATGCTGTTTTAATCATAGTATATTTTTTCCTGCATTTGTCATGTAAGAACACATGACCAAACAGTGATTACACTATTATTATCATTATGAAAATGATAATAAATTATGTCAGCCAAGGTCAAAGTCAGAGGGCATGTTTTCTGACCTTTAGGTCATGATTGCTGAGATTTTTAGTAGACGCATCTATGGTATTAATTTGAAAATCCTAGGTGACATTGTTATTAGCATTTAGACGAAATGTATTCTCCTGGTCTGTAGGCTTTATTCTTTCAGCTGCAATCCTGGGGTGGGGCAAAGAAAAGACCAAATATAATAACAGAATTCAAACCTCTACGTGGGTGGACATTTTTCACAAGGTCCACAAGTGCACACTCCCTTTTTAAGATTATATCACTATAATGAGGCTTTTACAAAAAAGAAAAACCCATGAAAGGGCTTGTAGCAAACTGGGGAAAAGCAAGGAACAAAGCTGCTTCTATGAATCTATAATCTCTTTACTGCATGTCAGAAAAACACAGACTTTTGACAGTCTCTAAAACTACAGACCATCTTACAATGTGTGCACCAAGCTCCATGAGGTCTTCTAGGAATTCTGATACAATTTTCCACAGAGTTGAGTCAGTAGGCAGTGCTTTTGTACGTACTGATCTTGAATGCAACATGCTCCACACCAGGCTTGCAGCATTAGTTGCAATGGTGATGCACCCTACTAAGAAAGGAAGCACGTTCACTTTATAACCCTGAAAGCCCAGTGTTAAACCTGAAGTCATCTCACTAAGGCCCAAATGAAGCGTAAAAGGACCAGATCTGCTCAAACATTGGCCTCTTTAAATCAATAAGCTGTTTTCAGCTGCTCCTTTGTCACAAGGGTTTGGTTGCAGCCAGAGACATGAATCTCTTCGGATGCTCTTCCTGATGGAATCCAAAGGGATTCGTGTTTCCAGCTGGAATTTATAATTGTTTAATTTTAATTATAAGTAAGCAATGAAGTAGTTATTACATATACTCAGTGTTTCCATCTGTGTCAGATGCTTTTTGGCTGTTCAGATTGTATATTTTCTCTTTGTTTCCTGACAGCATGACCAGCATGTGTTGTGTTGAAATCTAAGAATACACTTGCTTGGATTAAATAAGTGACACAGTGTGCATGTGTGTATAATTCACACCTCAGATGAGTTGGGGGTCTCCTGGAGCCTCATGAGGATACCCCGCGTCAGCGCCGAGTCTTTTGCCTCCTCTGCCAGCTCTTTTATCAAATCAGAGTTCGTCAGCAGCTCGACTGGGATCCCCTGGGCCATTCTGACTCACCTGAGGACTAAAACAACAATAATATTAATGCCGTTATTACCCTTATCGCTACAGTGCAATGAATACATGAATAAAAATAACTACAAATAAACACATCACATATGTAAAGTCAAGTTAAACTGCACATAATTGTTTTGTGTAACACTCGCGTAACAGGTCCTTGTATAATATGAAAACAACACGTGGGCTTACCTGCTTAGGTTTTAATCAGGTAGTTACGAGTCCAACGCCGTCCGTTATCACTCACTGGTTGTAGAAGCTAGTTAGCTAATCAACCTTTACCTTAGAAAGCTCCGCGGATTGTGTCCTTATCAAATGCTTTCACACTAAGGCACCACTCTTTGCCTTCGACAGTACACTTCTATCCTCTCAAAGGCTACAAGCCCTATCCAAAGTATACACATGTAATAACCAGCGGAGCTGTGTGTGGAGAGAAACGAGCCGGCTAACCAAAGCTGATTGGTCGGCCGGGACCTGGTATTGGCTAAGCCGAACCATCTGCGTCACTCAACCAATCAAAGCCGCAAACGTCAAAGGAAAACCGTAAAGGTCTGGCGCAACTATGAAGGGACTCCCACTGACGCTGTTCCTCTGAAAGTGCTGACCGAAGAATGACACAGCATGTGATGCAGACCTGAGGTAAACCTGTATGACTTACAACAAAAGCGGTTTGGCGTCATTTTTCATTAGTAGTAAGCAGTAGTGTTGTTTGGCCTAAAATAATAATAATACTACGCGGCCTTCGCCTTAATTTTGTGTTGCTATTATTACGAAGTCAAAATGTTCAAAAAGTCATTTATAAAGTATAATAAGAGTGGCCTTAATAAACAAAACGAAACAAGCAGTTCTGTTACACATTGCACAGTTTGGCTGCATGAATACCCTGAAAATGACGCTGTAGTTTTGTTCTGAGCTACAAACAGTTGCCATTAGTTGACCGGAGAAGTCTAATTACATGGTTGTGAGGACTTAATCAAGCGAGGGAAATATGCTCATATGTTTATAATAGCAGTTTACTGTGTTCACGCATTTTGGCATGATAGACATTATTATTTGCTGCCCCCACCCCCTCACGCAGCTACATGAACATAGGGCGACATTATGAGCGCTGACAGGTGACGTGAATAACACTGATTATCTCTTCATCGTGGCACCTGTTAGTGGGTGGGCTATATCAGGGAGCAAGTGAACATTATGTTCTCAAAGTTCATGTGTTAGAAACAGGAAAAATGGGTAAGCGAAATGATTTGAGCGAGTTTGACAAAGGCCAAACTGTGACGGCTAGATGACCGGGTCAGAGCATCTACAAAATGTGGGGTGTTCCTGGTGTTGTGGCAAAAAGTGATTTCCGATGTCGCTGTGTTTTAGTTTTTGAATGTGTAATATCTTTGCTTATACTGGTAAATAGACTGTAGTCAACAGGATTTATTAAGGGGTTCTAAAATAAAGAAATCACCTGTTTTGCAAGTATCTTTGACTCTGCGTTATTGTACCTACATTATAAATATCAATCCAGTCCTTTCTGTCCGGATTGCTCTTTAAAAATACATGGTTAAGATCAGTGACACTTTTTACCTGAAGAAAGGATAATAAAAGATATAAAATTTTGTATCTACCTCTGATCCTTCAGACATACTACTGCTTCTCAAATTGCTGAAAAAGTTAATGCTGGTTCTGATAGAAAGCTGTCACAGTGCATCACAGTTTGTTGTGTAGGACTGCATAGCTGCCTACCTAAGCATTATTGCAGACCATGTTCACTCTTTCATTGAAACAGGCTTTGGCCTCTTTCGGCAGGATAATGCACCCTGCCACAAACCAACAATCATTCAGGAATGGTTTGAGGTGAACAACAATGAGTTTGAGGTGTTGACTTGGCCGCCAAATTCCCCAGATCTCAATCCAGTCGAGCATATGTGGGATGTGCTGGACATCTTTCAGCTTACGGGATTTAAAGGACCTGTTACTAACATCTTGGTACTAACATACCACAGCACACCTTCAGGGGTCTAGTGGAGTCCATGTCTTGATGGGTCAGGGCTGTTTTGGCAGTAAAAGGGGACCAACACAAATTTAGAGGTGTGGTCATAATGCTGTGCTTGATTGATATATTGGCTACATGACCTAATTTCTTAGTAATTTAGATGAACCTGAACCAGGAAGCTCGACTTCACAGCGAAAGTTGATAAACTACCGTGGTGATGCCCGTTATTGTCGTCTGGGGTTTTTTATCTATTTATTTATTTTGTCTAGCCGTCTAAGGATCTAGGAAACACCCATGCTTGCAATAATGATACAGTAATCACTGCTGCAAATAATGACTTTGAATTTGAGCAGGAAAAGGAATAAAGTTGACCAAATATTCCTTAGGGGCTCAAGAAGAAGGTCACCACAGATTTAACAAATCCCCCTCTCTCATCATTGGCAAAATTTTAAAATTCACATTTCAGTGAATTTTTTCATCCATGGTGATGAAATTTGGTATTCGGCTAAAAACAATTAATGTTGTGGTTTTCTATTTTAAATTGAAATACAAGAATGCAAATAACAATAAAAGTGTAATTTATGATGACGTATGACAAAACTGGGTGTAGGCACATAGACAATTTGGGGTGGGCCAGTTATGTGCTCTGATTGTTCCTCTAGTTCACCCTGTTTTACTGGAACCTGTTTGGATGCAATGTGCTACCACTACCAGAAGGTGGAGATAACGCACCACATTCCATACATCCATGCATCCATCCCTTCTCTTCACGCTTATCCTTTTCAGGGGGGCATCCAGCTGCCATAGGGCGAGAGGCAGGGTACACCTAAATTCATGAAATCTTAATTTTAGAGCATAGATTAATGCTGTTCATTATTAGCTTTGACTATAAATATTCTGTCTCAGTGACATTTAATTGGCTCTTCTCTGTAGTGCTTCTCCAGTCTGTGGTTCCCTAAGTGTCCATGTGGTTAGCTCTGGTTGCTGAGGATTTAGGAACCGTCATCCTTTTTGCTTTTCATTTGGTTACAGACCTAAGTATAAAGGACTGAAACTGACACCATAAGCATCAACAACATTTGAGGAAAAGTTCACTATGGAACAGGGATGTCGACACCCTCCTCCACACCAGCAGAGAGAGCTAGAGCTTTCTCAATGCAAGTCATAGACATATAGTCACTGAGATCTTCACCCCTCACTTCCTGTCTTGTGTTTTGTTTTGGGGGTTTTTTGTGCATGCAAGCCCACAGGCCTCCCTAACAGTAGGTGTCATTAAAGTCTGTTGACTCAGCATATGAGGGGAACAAAATGATCAAAAGGAGCAGCTGCATTGGGATGATGTCACTTTGGTAGTGCATGGCAAGAGAGGGCAGTCAGCCAGTGTGATCAGGAAGCACTGAACTGTGCCTGCATAATTTTTGCACTGTTTGTGTGTATGCTTGTAGATGGCGAGTGGACAGCTGTCGAGGGCGGAGGCGTTGGCATGCTCGGGCTGCAGGCATGCGTGCCATGTGATGCTCTACGCTGACACGAAAGCTCAGCTGTTTGGGAGAATTCCCATCAAACATATCATACTGGTGAGGTGTGTGTGTGTGTGTGTGTGTGTGTGTGCTGAAATGTTTGAGTATTTGTATGCTCATATGACACACACACCTTTATATATCTGCCTGTTTGAGTGGACCAGGCATATTTCTGTGTGTCTATCACTTCCCACAGATGCAGATGCGCTTTGACGGTCTGCTGGGTTTCCCTGGCGGGTGAGTCTTTCCTGGTGCTACTTTTGTTGCTTATAAGCATGGGTACATTTAGCTTTTGGTTTGTAAATCCCTCTTTTTCTTCATAGAAGAGCCCCACCAAAAGATTTAAAAAAAAAAAAACCTTTGTAGCTCAGAACAAACATTCACACATTGATGTTACAATACTTGTCCCGGCAAGGATCAAAGACAATAAAATGTGCCTGACAGGTTCTTATTTAAGGTACCTTATCTTGCCTTAAACCCCTCTTTTGTCAAAATTGAGATTGTCTCATACTGCTTAATTAGTATTCTGCTAAATGAATCACTTGTGCTTTTGTATTTGTGATTTACTGTAGTCGCTGCCAGAATCTCTGGTGTTTCATTTGCCAGAGCAGTGAAATTATATAACGAGTCAATAAGACAGGTCTGAAAAATGATAGCGACATATGCAAAACAAGGGAAAAGTGCATCAGCAAATGGTAACAGTGGACAAATCTACTGATACAACTGCATATTATCTCAGTAATCTCTGGTTTTAATATAATGTTGCAGTTGGTATATGAAGAAATCTTCCAAAAACTTATACTGATGATATGAGTCGATCAGTCTGGTAGTTTGAATAGCAATTAAACATCAAAAATACTGTTATTGTCGTGTAAGTTTGGTCTGATACTTACTTCAGCTATTAGACTTGGTCATGGTCCCCACAAGATAAATGTTACTAAGTTTAGGGATCCTTTGACTTATCTTGTAGCATCCATGAGATTCATATGCTTTTTGCATGCTTGTGACATCAATCCATCCATCCATCCATCCATCCATCCATCCATCCATCCATCCATCCATCCTCTTTAGAGATGGATCGATGACAGTAGAGATGCCCAGATGCCCTCTCTCTCACCGGCCACTACCTTCAGCTCACCCGGGAGGACACCAAGGTGTTCCCAAGCCAGCCGAGACATATGATCTCTCCAGTGTGTGCTGGGTCTGCCCTGGGGCCTGCTCCTGGTAGGACATGCCCAAAACATCTCACCTATGAGGTGCCCAGGAGACATCTCAGTCAGATGCCCGGACCACTTGAACTGGCCCCTTTTGATGTGACGGAGCAGAGGCTTTGCTCTGAGTTCCTCCTGAATGACTGAGCTCCTCCCCCTATCTCTGAGAGGGCCCAGCCACCCTTTGAAGGCAGCTCATTTCCACCATATGCGTCTGTGATCTCGTGCTTTCGGTCGCTACCCAGAGCTCCTGGCCTTAAGTGAGGGTAGAAACATAGAACGAGTAAATTGATGGGTTTGCTTTCGCACTCAGTTCTTTCTTTATCACTAAATACCTGTACAGTATTCACAACACTGTAGGTGCTGCATCAATCCATCAGTTAATCTCCTTCTGCTTGTGAACAAGATCCCCAAATACTTAATCCCCCACTTAGGGCAGCTACTTGTCCCTGACCCGGATTGAGCACTCCACGCTTTTCCAGTTGAGGACCATGGTCTCAGACTCGGAGGTGCTAATTCTGATACGCAGTTTGGAACAATCATTCGTGTCCCCTATGGGGGCAGCCTATTCACTTATCAGCGGACACCATCAGCTCAAATTTGAAATTTACTTTAGTTTGACTAAATTCTGTATCAGCAAAACCAGTAATGTTTAGTTTCAGAATGCTAAACTAAGACGGTGACTGTGGTGACAATTATACATGCAAATATCAGCCTCTCGGCACTGTGACTCATTCTGCATTGGATCATCTTTTAACTTCTCCTTTTCTCTATAGATACCAGTCTAAGAAACAGTGAATTTGCTGATTCATCTTTTGAGATAATACTAATAATACATTAGAGCAGAGTGTTCCACACATTACTGTTTACTGCAGTGCTGGTGTCTTGAAAGGTGGTCCTAGAACCTGCACCCAACTCTGAGAACAGTTGAATTTCTTGAAGAAAAATTTCTAATGCTCTTTGATGTCATTGTGTGTGTTGACATAGTATGTCACTATATTTCATGGCTATTTTTAGGTTTATAGTTGTTGTAGGCAGCATCTGGGTCACCACCCCCTGCAGCAGTGCCAAATAGGAAGAGGAAAATCATCTGAAACTGGGGGGGGGGGTGTCACTGATTTGAACCACAGCTCACTCTGCACTGGACACCTGATACTAAAAGGAGAGTGCAGCACACTCTACTGGGGAGTGATGTTCATTATCATTAAAGGGGCCCTGTTCTATTTATTCCCAGTTCCATTTTTGTTGGTATAATTTTGGGGGGGTGTACTAGAGTAGCTTTGCACATATTCACATATTTAAAATATTCATGCATCTTATACTGACGCCCCAGCCGCAGTTACAGCTCCTTTCCCTTAAGGCCAACTTTCTTCTTATTTCCCCTTGCAAACAAAAGGTGTGACAGCCCAGGGGTGGGGCTGCTGTTCTTACAGGTAGTTTGATGTCCCTTAAGGAATATCCCTAATATGGGCATGTTTCTCTGACCTAGTAGAAAAACCGTCTGAGGGGCATCAAAAAGTAGATGATTATATTCAGTTTTATTTATATAGCACCAAATCACAACAGCAGTTGGCTCAAGGTGCTTTATACTGTAAGGCAAAGACGACTTGGTCAGAGCATCTCCAGAACTGCAGCTTGTGTGGGGTGTTCCTGGTCTTCAGTGGTCAGTATCTATCAAACGTGGTCGAAGGAAGGAACAGTGATGAACCAGCAACAGGGTCATGGGTGGCCAAGGCTCACTGATTCATATGGGGAGCGAAGGCTGACCCGTGTGGTCCAATCCAACAAACGAGCTGCTGTAGCTCAAATTGCTGAAAAAGTGTGTTGTATATGGGGCTGCAGACCAGTCATGGTGCCCATTCTGACCCCTCTCACCTGTCAAGCGCCAGCAATGGGCAAGTGGACATCAGAACTGGACCACAGAACAATGGAAGAAGGTGGCCTGGTCTGATTCATGTTTTCTTTTAGATCACATTGTTAGTGAGTAACCTGCCGAGACACAATAGATGTAAAAGCAGCGCTCACTTCAGTTAATTGCATGACAGCAAGTGGCCTTTTCTGTCTGTTCTAGTGACATTTACAAGGGTGAAGAACATCTCTGAAGAGCTGCTCTTTGTTGTTGGTATTCTGCTGGTGATTACAGCAGAATGCGTCTTTCTAAATGTTGACCAATACTTGGACACTCTGGCAGCAATAAGAAACGCCTAAACTTATCAAAGAGATTTTAATAGAAGTCTGAATATTCTTCTGAAATGATTGGAAAAAATAGAAAACGTGCTAAAGACATTTACTTCTGCACAGATGATCAGAGACCTGATCATGCTAGAATCACAGAGCTGTTAATAAGCAAATGTTCTATATGATTTTGTTATTGGCGAATATCCAAAGTGATTAGGTTTTAGGCATTTATCATACTTAGAGGCATTACTGTTTTGCTCGTGTTTGTTATAATTGTGTTCTTCTGGATATAAACAAACTAGAAAGTGCTTCCTGTGATGTAGTCTCTCTGATCTCTTTCCCAAATATTGTGTCAAACACAATGAAACAGTCTTCCTTTAGTCTCTGTGCATTTAATACAGATGTCTGGTATATTTTTATCGTAACAATTTAGGTTTAGCTTTTCTTGCTATATTTTCGCCCATTTCTAACATGAGACTCGAGATCTGATGATGTGATGCAGGAGTGGGCAGCACCACCACCTGGGCAAACTAATTATGGGCTAAATTAAATTAATTTTTCTGTTTAGTGTGATTTTAAGTCTCAGGAGAACAATGCCTGACGTCTTTATCTACTTTCATATCTGTTACTGACCTTTGAGTCCCACACTTCAGGCTTGTTAACCCTTCAGAGGAGACCCTTGAGTCGGGGCTTAGCAGGGAATTGTCAGAAGAGTTGGGCCTGGCTTTGCCAATATCTGTTGAAGATCATGTGGATTCTTGCTTTGCCCCTGCTTCCTCCTCCTCCTCACGTCTTATCACTCACTTCTACGTGAAGAAGATGGATGAAGAGCAGATTAGGGAGGTGGAGAGGGCAGCTGCCTCCACTGCACCAGATCATGGTCAGGAGGTAATGTGTCCTAGAATGACTGATTTCAGCGATTTACCTGATCTCATGCTCCGATCCTCACCAAATACTTTCTCCACCTCACTCTAGGTTCTGGGAATGATCAGAGTCCCTCTCTATACCACGAAAGGCGGAGGAGGCCTTGCATCCTTCCTGTCGCACTCTTTCATTGGCAACGCTCGCTCCCAGCTGGTCGACGCAATGCTGCGCTTCAACCTGGTCGCCCCCGGGGAGTTGCACAAAGCCCTGACACACTCTCTGAAGACTCATGTGCACACTAAACAAGACCTGCAAGCAGCCCTGGCACTGATGGAGGAATGGAAGAAACGGTTTTGAAAAACACACCTGCCTCGGCACATCTTCTCAAAATGTGGATACAGTTCCATCTGGACTACTAGTGAAAATATTTCCATCTGCTGTAACTTATATTCTGGCACCTCCCTGCCATATATATGCATTGAAAACCAAAGGCGGGAGACCAGCAGCACATAGCAGAGCAGGTATTAAGGACTACAGATGTGACACTGATTAAGTCAGACACAGCATGAAAGGAGGAGGAGGAGGGGAGGTGGGTTCCAAAGCAGCTTGTAGAGCAAAATAACCGTGGGCAGACTGAACCAGCTTAAATATTTGAGATTTGCCAGTTGGATGTGTAGACGGGTCCCAGCTGAGCCTTCACCTGCAGTGCGCTGGGGTTGAAATCAGCTGATGTGCCAGGACTGCGGCTGAGCTTAATTTCGTGGCCTGCCTGAACTAACCTATGCTCTGACCCTCAGCAGCACAGTCTCACACTTAATCCTCCACATTGCACACATGCTGTCATGCTGACTCTGAGTTGATGACTCATAATTGCATACTGTGCACCAAACACTTTGGGGCAAAACATTATCAGCTCCCTTACAATTAATGGAAATAAAGCTATTTACACTGCCCATCACTTCTGAGTCTTTCTTGTCATTTCTCTCCTTTCAAATAGCAACATTTAGATACTAATTATAAGTTGCAAGAGCAATTTTTATTTTAATATACGCATATTACAGAAGATGACATTTCCTTTATTCTAGAAGCAGTTTTGATGCCTATCTCATGCTTCTGTCAGAAATGCCACGCAGCATACAGTGAAGGAACATAAGATTCAGGGTTACCTTATATGGCATTGCATATGCATCCTGTGGTTTTCTTTATTTGCCGGTATTGATAATGGGGCAGGATGAGCAAAATCTGCAGCCTTTTCAATCAGAAAGAATTCTTTTTCTGTGTGCTCCTCACATGTGTGTGTGTATATATATATATATATATATATATATATATATATATATATATATATATATATATATATATATATATTTTTTTTTTTTTTTTTTTAATTTTTGATTGGTTTCATTTGAAGTTTTAGCACAGCGGTGCTGGTGGTGGAGGATTAATTACGTCCATGACATACTATACAGCCTGCAGGCAAAGATTTGATTCTGTTTAAGTGCACCCTCGGTGCACATAACGCGCCTGCTCCAGATGTTAGTAACCTCATTCCCAAACAATATTGCTGCCAGTGAGGAAGAGCAGAGACAGGATGCTGCTTAATGTTCATGATACCTACTGTACTGAAAGTGCACAATCTATACTGTATTTTTATCTTTTTGTTTTTGTTTGTTTTTTTGCTTTTTTTTGCACAAACCAACTTCTGCATGTGCAGGAACATAATTTATTCGTAGCATCTTACTACACTGTATTCATCCTCATATAAGAAGACGGAACCGAAAGATGAAATATGCAGAGAGCTCATTCATTCTGTTCAGCTTTATAATGTAATAGCTTTCATGGAGACTTATTGTGTTACAGGGATGTCCATTAATCATGACTTCACGCAGACTGACTCATCTCTCAGCAGGTGTTAATGCCATTAGTGATGAAGGTAGAATTAATTTGTGAGTGGAGTACAGTGTGATCTGCTGTCGATGCGCGTCTCTCAATCCGAGCGTGTTTTTCTGAGTTGTCAGGAGGGGAATATACGCACCGCATCCGGCACAACAGACAGGAAGCAGAAGAGACTGGTAGTACCAAACGCTGCTGTCTGTGGTTGCCTTTATGTGATCCTGTGGCTCTTTTCGTGTGTGTATAAACAATTGTGTCTTGCATAAGAGTGAGGTGCAGGGGGGAAGGATGTTGTCATGTGTTGTAAGGGCAAATAATACAAGGTCATTAGGAAAACATTTAGAAAAAGAATGGCGTGGGGGGGGGGCAGTGCAGAGTAGGTGAGGGGAAGGATGGATGCAGGGAGAGAGAGCCGGAGTGAGGGATGCTGAGGGAGAAAGACGGTATATTCATAGCAGCAGCGGTATTTATAGCCGCCCAGAGGAGAGGAGAGAGCATGGGGGCGTGGCTTTTTGCACCGCTTCGTGTGGCGGAGAGGGAGAGAGGGAGGGAATGGGAGGAGAGAGGCAGCTCTGGTGCGAGTGAGCGAGTGAGAGGGAGGCTATTTGGCATATTTGGCAGGAGAGGGAAGGAAGAAAGAAAGGCGGGAGGGAGGGAGGGCTGTTTTTTTGAGTGTGTGTGTGTGTCCCTGAGAAATAGAGAGAGAGAGGGAGGAGAGTACTGAGCTGAGAGAAATCTGTCAGATTCAAACAGTCTGTGTGTGTATGTGTGTGTGTGTGTGTGTGTGTGTGTGTGTTTGTGCATGATAGAAAGAGAACCAATGATGAGAAGAGAGGTGGAGAGCTGAGGAACAGATAGAAAGAGACAGAAGAGGACCACAAAGTGAGAGGTATGTACAGCTGTCATGCCGCTCATAAATCCAAAAACAACCTGTGTGTGAGCATGTGCATGCATGACTAAAGTGAATATGTCTGTGTTTATATATAGTTTGGTGTCTTAAATGGACACTGTGTCCTCTTGGGGCTTTCTAAGTGGACAAATGGAGCTACTGGCTGTTAGGAGTATCAATTATGTAATACTGTGTGCACCATTTTCACTGTTGATGCTCTCTGTGTGTGTGTGAGAGAGAGAGAGTGTGTGTGTGTGTGTGTTTACATGCTTGTGTAATTATCCTGAGGTGTTTATGTGGCCATTGTGTGGAGCCCTGCCACTGTGCGTTGACCATATGGGGTGATTTACAGCCATTGTAAAATATAACTCAATACTAGTGCTGATAGAGCTGTGGAAGCTTAATTCCCCTGTTGGGTTTGTCACCTATAAGGTTCTGACAGCTATTTCACATTATGTTAATAAAGGACGCAGATAAACAAGCTTCTCAGAGGCGTCCGCAAAGTAGCGTTGCCTTTGTGCTGTTGGTTTACAGTGCAACAACAAAGATTGTGATGGTAATGCAAGAGAGCAGCTCGAGCACAGACATGGCAATCTTAAAAGCTTATGTAGGAAGATGATTAGGGTATTATTTTACTTATTGGATGAGCTTAAGTTTAGTTAAACCTAGGAGGAGGTCCAGATTTCACTAGCAGCACTGGGATCACTTGAAATTGTTACATTGATTGAAATCCTAGCAATGCAGCTCACAGGTTGGAAAGGGAACCAACTCCAACCTGATCTGAGATGCAAATCCCTGACCTCAGATGGGAACATACCCGTCCTTGCTCTTACTTCATCAAAACAACTACACAGACAGTGGTGTACTCCAAGTACGTTCGCTGTGCTTGCACGTGCAGAACCTGGTGCTAATTCTGACCTGCTCCACTTCCCTCTTGTTTGCCCATGAGCTGTGGTGGTCACTTAAATGGCAGTACAGGAACTCAGGCATGCCATTTTCCCCTCAAATTTGAAACCACACGAGAGGTATTTACAGTAAAGTATTTGCATTTTGAAAGAAGCCCTTTTAACCAAAGTGAAAGTACTTAAGATGCAAAATCATTTCACAGTGATATTGCTTTCTGTTTGATGCAGTAATTAATTCTTTGTAAGTGAATGTGACCTATGTAAAATGGACTGTCTTTGTAACCACTTGTAATTTCAAATTTGTAATAGTAGGTCTAGCTGAAAGATAGTGGAGTCAAAAGCTGTTTAATTCCCTGAAATGCAGTGCAGAAAAAATACAAAGTAGCATCAGATTTACTTATTAATAAGTATGCATATCTTAAAACAACTGTTCTTAGGAGCGAGATTTGTCTAAATGTTCCTGGTTACATATTAGAGCAGTGAAATTTTCAACCTGAGGATAAAAAATGTCATAACTAAACCTAAACTGCTGATTAATTTACTGTTATAGAAGGTTTCAGTGCTCGTACTCAAGCAGTTTCAGCTGTGCCTGAAGAGCGGATGTGGCCTGACAGCCTTCCACCCCCTCACACTGTCCAACTGTTTCATTTCACTTTTTTTTTGTGGTTTTTTTTCTTTTGCCCAACGCTGGGATCTACAGGTATACATTCCACAAACATTACCTGTAAATGATCTTCTGCATGAAAGTTAGCTGTGGCAGGACATGAGTGGAAATCTTTCTGTATCTGTTGGCTTCAGTTTTGTAGCCCTGTTTGATGCAAAATTACCCTCAGTGCTTTTGCAATTAGGTACCATGCCAGGATCTAAAAGGGGTCTGCCATGTGTATAATATAGTTACTGTGCTACTGCCAAAAATGTATGCCCTTTTGCAAATGTAAATACTTTTGATGTGTATAGTACTTAAGTGACTACTGGCCATACTTTCTTTTAGGGAATGAATTACGTGCAGTTCTCCTCTGCCACCTTGAAACTAGCTGTCCCTGTGGTGTGTGTTTTGGCAGCAATGAAAGCCAGGATTAAACTGCTGCTTAAAACTTTTGGTGAGATTTGCAGGTAACAGAGTAATTCTCTACAGATGGTATGAGAGGGAAAAAAACCCTGTGGTAGCATGCTATGATATGGTTTCCTGTTTACTGTGGCAGTTTCTGCACAAGCGGCACTTCACAGGGATGTATGCTGGAGCGTAGAGAAACTCTGGCAAGAAGTAAACTTTGTCAGTGTTGTATGAATTTGGATTTTGGCTACTTTGCATCGCTAATGTAGCGTCCTAAATCTCATGACACAGTCTAAATAAGTTATGGAGCTGTAGTCAGTATGAGTTTGTGCTACCTGTTGTTGTGATACAGTCAGGTAGACTGTATGCTACGCTTTCAGAATTGCAGTCATGTAGCCAGTTGGCTGACAAATAAGGTAACTTCCAGCAGTTGAAAGTGGTTTAATAGGAAACACTTTTCAAGTCAAATTGATGACTCAAAGCGTTTTACGCTACAAGTCACATTCAGCCATTCACTCATGCTTTTCTTAGAGAATAAAGTTCTTTTGTAGTTTAAGCCAAAGACTGTATATCAAAGATGGATGTAGCCACAGTGACATCACTCAATGGTTTAAGATTCCTCATTATGAAACCTCAACGTTAGCATTTTAGCATTTCCGCTGTAATTTGGTTGGGGTTTTGTAGTCAGATGTGACCATATTAGGAAGAGAGTGTGAAGTGCAAGTTATCAGTTAGCAATAGCAAGCTTGGTTAGTAAACTGCATCAATGGACTGTATGGTTGTATACCTGTTAATTAATGCTATGTAACAGACTAAAAAACTAGGATTTCACTTACCAAAACTGAAGCACAAACATCTTGAGCAGGCCATATTATTTGTTAGACAATTACATTACAAATGTTCCAGTAGGCACAGACAGCACAAACATGGTTGAGACATTCATTTTTGGCTGAGGTCAAGTCTTGCAGATGTGTCAGCACAGCCTTTTCTTTTACTTTCTTTAATTTGATTTATATAGTGCCAAATCACAACAAACTGTCACCTCAAGGTTCTTTTATATTGTAAGGTAAAGACCCTACAATAATTACAGAAAAAAAACAACATCAATCAAAATGACCCCCTATGAGCAAGCACTTGGCAATAGTGGGAAGGAAAAACTCTCTTTCAAACGGAAAAACCTCCAGCAGAACCAGGCTCAGGGTGGTGCAGTTATCTGTCGCAACTGGTTGGGGGTGAGGGGAGGGAGACAGGACAAAAGACATGCTGTTGAAGAGAGCCAAAGATTAATGATTAAATGCAGAGTGGTGATGGTTATAAATACAAGAGTCCAACCTAGAGGTAATAAATGCATGAATTAGCTGTTCAGCAGCACTCTGAGACAGGATGTTTCAAATTGTAGAGATACTGTGCAAATGTGAGAAAGCAGTCCTACATATTTGTGTAATATGTGCATTGAAGGATATATCCTGGTCAAAAATGACTCCAAGATTTCTCACAGTTTTACTGGAGGCCAAGGTAATGCCATCCAGAGTAAGTATCTGGTCAGACACCATGTTTCTAAGGTTTGTGGGTCTGAGTACAATAACCTCCATTTTATCTGAATTTAGAAGCAGGAAATTAGAGGCCATCCATGTCTTTATGTCTTCCTGCAGTTTAACTAATTGATGAGTCATCTGGCTTCATAGATAGATAAAGCCGGGTATCATCTGCATAACAATGAAAATGCATGTAAAGCTTTCTAATAATACTGCCTAAGGGAAGCATGTATCATGTAAATAGAATTGGTCCTAGATCCTTTTGATTCTGGTTAGAGACAAAAGGAGCCATGTTTCTAGTACCCTTTCATAACAAATATATGAAGGGGAATCTAACAATGGATAACAAAACTGTTTTTTGTACCAGGTTGCAGACATGATTTTTAATGCTGTAAAGTTGGGTGTTTTATAATTGGAGTAGATGGGAATTGACTCACTTTTGGAGCCAGCATCAAGTAGCCAGTGGAGAAACTGCAGTTTTCAGCACTTATGCTTTGGTTATGTTTAAAAGCTGTATTATTGTATTATATCAACTTCTAGTTGTGATTTGCAGCCGCAGGGGGTGAAAATGAATAAAAGTTGCAAGGACTCACCTTGAAGAGCTGCTACAGAAAGTTAGTGTCATGCTTTTGCAAAACTGAAACTCAAAATATACAGATTTTAGTAGCAGTGGTCAAAATGAAAGTAGCAGACTTTAAAATATCCAAACATTCAGCTGGTAATATGGAGCGATCTCTTCATGAACCATAATGCCACTGGACAGCGGGTTTTATTCAGTCCCTTCCCGCTTGCTGCACACCAAAGTTTTTTGTTTTTTTTCACATTTCGCACACACAATGTGTGACATATGCTTTCTCTTTGGATAACTGATTACATCATCAGAGTTTCCTCCACAGAAAACATTAAACATTTGTGATCATGAGCTAAGCATGACAAATACCTGTCATGATGACTATACAGAACTTGATGCTCAAAGTTAAAGGAGTGACCCTTCATTTAGGTTACTTTGCTGTGGATGGAAGAGACTGTATGTAAATTCAAATATATAGTTAAAAATACATGACAAAGCTGTATTTTTCCATCCATAGGTCCAGATTGTTGCTCATTTGTGCAAATTCTGTATGTTATATCAATAAGATAGTATGCAAGGCGCAGTCCAAATCCATACTTATTTTTAGTTGCACATTATATATTTTTTGACCTGATGTTTTTGTCTACCAGCTCCTCCTGCAGCATAAATTAGAACAAATTCCATCCTGTTGCAGGTCCTGTCAGTGTCTACAAGAGCCTCTCCAATCAACCTGTCAATTGATCAGTGTCACACCTGACTCTGACTTGTGCTTTCACATCAGTCAGTGCACAGCTGTAGCATACATTAGCATATGATCATGTCTGGCACATTTTTGCATCCTTTTAGCATTTTGGTGATGATCTGTGGTAAGAACGATACTTGTGTCTGCACCTGTGTCTGCCGTTATTATTGAGCGGAAGCCTAATATTTCCCAAAAGTCAGCTTTTTGGGAAGTTAGATCATCTGGCTGAGGCTCCTGCTGATACCCATGTGTTTCCTTCCTTGATTTTTATGATTTTTTTTTCTTTCCTTTTTTTTTTTTTTTACACTGCCGTAGCAATAGCTTGGCTTTGTCCTGGGTTCAGGGAGTTTATGGGTCATTTTCTTCTCAGGCAGCTGTGAGAATTCTTTGAATTTACATAGTTTTCTGAAAAAATATATAGCACAACAAAACCTTTTGCACAGTAACGCAGCAAATATAGTAGATCATTGCTGGCTCGCACCAGTGTCAGGAAATCCCCATGTAGTATCAGCCATAACATCTAGCACAACATCATCCTTGTATTGATTCTGCTTAGTGTTTCTTTTTTTCTTTAGCTGAAATCAGCAGGAAACCCCCTTGATAACAATAAGGATCTAACACACTCCACCACATTTATTCCGTCTTGTGATCGGTCTGCTTTATATTCACCACATGCACCACGTGACCTCTTTCATTCAGTGACCTTGACTTTAAGTATGGAACACTGCCCCCCAATAACCCCTCGCTATCTGTCCTGGCTGCCCTTTTTTGCCGACGCCCCCATCCCCCCACCCCCACTGTGTTCCCTCGTCTTTTGCCGAATCTCTCACATCCCCTCCCCTCTCCTTCTCAGATCATTTACAGTGGCTTTGTTCTGTGCAGATTAAGGTCGCACGCTGATGAAGGCCTCCAGTGCCTCCAGAGGTCTCAGGACTCTTGGAGTCTCATTTGCGGATTTTCTCTTCGCATTCGCTCACCGTGCTTCCAGATTTACTCTCTACTTACTCTGAAACCATCACTGAGCTGTGTCTGGATGACATTCAGTGCACTGTTTTAGAAGAGGAAATGAAAGCACAGGTTTAACAGCCTTTAAGACAAAAGTGGCTGACTTTTGTGGTGATGGCATTTTTATAACGGTACATGAACTGGTTCTTATAAAGCGCTTTTCTACTCTACTTTGAGCACTTAAAGGGCTGATGGAGATGTCAGGCCAATTTTCATGTTTACTTTTCTCCTCTTGAGTGTGTCGTGCAGCTGCAATGTTCCTACTTCAACAGTGTTCATTATTCAGTATAAATGAAACTACATTTAACCACACTGTCTCTTTTCACTTCAGTTACTTTTGTGAACTGATCATAAATGATTGCTTGTGGCTGATTGAGGAACATTTTCCACTGAAAGATTTTTGGTATTCTTTGCTGAGTTCTGAAACCTGTTGAGAAACTGACACAGGATGTGGGGGGTGAAGTTGCTTCTGTATGGTTGGGTGTGTGTGTGTGTGTGTGTGTGTGTGTACACTTCCTTGCCAGTGTGTTGAAGTAAAAAGTAAGATATGAGTAAGAAAACTGTCTTCATTCACAGCTTATGTTATTTCCTCCCAGTCTCTTTCCTATTTTCTGCTCATCTCTTTATGTCTAGGTAAATGCGCAGTATATTTTTGGTTCAAATTAAAATATTTTGAACCTTAGCAGCACTCTGGTTTGACATGAACACAAAACAAAAGATAACCAATTCTATTATAAAATATCTCATACATTATTATACAGTCTTTTTATACATTGGAGGTTCCTGAACAAGGACCAGCTCGTAGCTATCATTAAGATCCAACCTAGTGCCATTTTATAAGGTTCAGCAAATGAAGAGGCCACCCACAAACTGACTATATGGAGGAACACCCTGGCAGTGGGAAACGGACACCACCAGTTTACACGGTAGAAGTCATTTGACTGTATATACATGAATGATGCAGCTACTGTAACTTCACCAGTTGTTTTGTGAATTCCTTTATGAAACCCCAAAGTCAGGGTGCCATCTTGATGTTTTGGAGGAAGAAGTAACTATATTTAGAATGGGGATGTGCATGACTAGACATGTTGCTGCTCTGGCTCGTAGGCAGCAGAAATGTTAGTAGGTTAAACTGCAGTTACCTGTTGTTTCTGAGACGCCACTAACCAGGATGGCAGCCCCTTTATTAGTTTCTTTTTCAAATGTTCTGTTATAGATTTGCTGGGATCATTGTCCTGTTGCATGACCCAATTTCAGCCCAGCTTTAGCTGTCGAACAGATGGCCTCACATTTGACTCTTGAATACTTCGGTGTACAGAGGAGTTCATGGTTGACTGCAAGGTGCCCAGAGGGCCGTACGACAAAGCGAGACTGAGTTAGCGAGCTTTGTCGAGCTTAAAGTCAGAGTTTTCTGTGTCACAAAAGTGGCTCTCTCTTTACCTAAATCACTATGGTAACTTATGCTGAACACATAGCCTCGTCTGGAGCAGGTTAGCTATGAATGTATAAATACAGTAATGATTTATACATTTATAATTAAAATCATTTAGTTAAAACATTTATTTCATGGTGTCTGTGATAAAGCCTAACGATTTTCTGCAGCATTAATCTCTTGTCTTATTTGCAACAATATTGTATTTCACTGTGATATTTTTATGATCACCATTTTCATCATCATCACTTCAGAAGTGTCTGATCGGAGAACGTGGTACTCAAAGGGATCTCCGACTGAGGTTTTAGGGTTTGTTAAGCCAGCTAACACAGGGAAAGCCTGGCTGTGCAAACTCCTGTTTTTATACAGGTGCTCACACTGGCTGTGGATCAGTTCATCGAGTATATTTGATTATCACCATCTGACTGCTACTTACTCTCTTAATTCCTGTGGAAGCAGTAAGGGTGTACTTAGTTTATCACAGGACTGCATAGAGTCAGTTTAAACAGATTACTTAAAAAAAAAAAGCATTCATTGGTCATGGAGGGGAGACTTAGCTACAGAGACCAAAACTGCTCTTGCATCAGTCTGTAAGCGTATTTATTTCTGCTGTAAATTTGGGCATTTTAACATCTATGGGAATTGACTCTACTGGCCATTCAACTGCAGTTTTTTTGTTCTTCTGTGTTAACATCCTTTTTCATTCCCAGAGGTTGCCTCTTAGTTTCATTAATGGCCATAGGTGGGTAAAATGAAACTTGTATTCCAAGTGTCTTTTATCCATAGAGCCCAAGATTGTTGGTCATCCTTAGGGTTGTGGAGCTGAATTAAGGGATCTTTTGGAGGGTGGTTGACATTTATTCCAGTTTGAGTAGCAAATACATTATACTGTTGTGTTAGTGGGAACACCTTTTAACACCAAACAACTTACTGTCAAACCAACAATTGCAAGTCATTAATACACCAACAAACCACAAGTGTTTTTTTTTTTTTAAAAAGTAGACCAGAGTGTGGTTGTTCTCTAACCAGTGTTTACATCTATACACTTCTGTGAAAGGAAAAAAACAGTGAATCACTGGAGAAATTTGCTTGACTATTACCTTCATGGACTTCCCCAACCAGCAACCTCGAGGCAACGACTGTCCTTCATTATTGCTGTTACTCACCTCTCATCTTCCCATCCCCCGTCCTTCCTCCCTCTCATCCCCATCACTCTGCCCTCTTACTGTCCATTCTACACTCTGCCCCTGTCTCACCACCCCTCCTATTAAATCTCCCTTCTCTGGTGTCACTGTCCCTTTCTTTCTTGTCACCCTGCCCTCATGTGTCTTCTTCCTCTAATTCGTTCACTCTCTCATTCCGGTCTCAGTAAATCTGCCTTATTGTCATCCATATCTACTCTCACCGTGCTCCTCTCTTTCTTTCCCCCCCTTGCCTGCCTGCTGCTCAGGCCAGCTCACCTATGGATCAGCGTTCACATCGGAAACCCTGGGGATTCCATGGATACATCGACCAGACTCAAATCCCCGCCAGTCGACACTGATGCCGATACACTGCACCCAGCTGTAGAGCAGTGAGGCCGAGGGGTCAGGGGTGAAAGGTCACAGAGAACTGAGCAAGAGCAGGAGCTGAGGTTGACAGGTTTCAGAAGGGGGAGGACCGCAAGGCTACAAGAAGCCATCGGGAAGGAAGGTCTCAGTGAGAGACGAGAGTTGGGGGATCAAAGATGATGACTTCACATGGAAAGCTGAGGCGGGAGAAGGGGAGCCTGGCCGAGTATGAATCGCAGATGAAAGGTGAGTTGCTGTCTGTATGCATGTGCTCGTCTCCGTATGTGTGTCTCTACCCTTTATTGCACTTCTGTTGTGCATGTGCGTTTACCTGCATGCATGACTGGATACAAGACAGCACATGTGCATTCATGCATGAATGTGTGCACTTGCACTGCGCAGTCATCCCCTCAAACACACACACTATCGTCTATCTGAACATATGTGTGCGTACTCAAACCTATGTTCCCTGTAGAGTAAAGGGAGGAAAGCCTTGCATAGAAAGGAGGAAATAATTTTTGTTAAAGTGAAAAGACATGGCCAGTATTAGCGTAACGTGGTTTTCTCATGACAACAGCATGTGCGTGTGGGTCGTGATTTGGAGGCTTGATGCCGTGGCTGGCTGGCTCTCTGTACTG
Organism: Pterophyllum scalare; assembly: GCA_024447675.2. Taxonomy (NCBI): domain Eukaryota; kingdom Metazoa; phylum Chordata; class Actinopteri; order Cichliformes; family Cichlidae; genus Pterophyllum; species Pterophyllum scalare. Next base: position 24,646 of record JAMQGT020003209.1, read on the forward strand.
TACTACAAGGGTGTATTTATAGCTAGTATTAGTGATGCTGTCTCCTCACATACAGTCAGCCCGGGGCTGTGTACTCACACAAAGACAGAGGAAAAAGAGTAAAGAGGGGAAAGAAGGAGTGGGCGGAGTGGGGGGGGATGAGTGAGGAAAGGGGAGAGCCACGAGAGAGGTGAGGGAGCAAAGCAAAGGTGGTTTTCTAAGAGAATGTTTGGATTTGCCTTTTCAGAGCAACAGCGTTGGATTGCTGTGCTGTTGGTTTAGCTTTGTTTACATACAGCTTGTGTGTAATATATAAAGTTATGATTATAACAAGTGAGCTAGAAGTAGTAATTCTGTGATAGTACTCTGCCAAACAGCTGTCTCAGTGACATCAGAAATCACCTGAGAGAGAGACTTGAATTATTATTTATACACACTGTAATCCTGTTATTGGCATCTGTGAAAACTTCAACTTTTCCCCTGCTTAAGGATAAATGTCAGCATTTTTTTCTGCCTTTGTCCCAGCAAGTTTTCTTGCTAAGTAATCAATAATCAATAATATAAAACTTGTGAAAGAAAGTAAACAGAAGAAACCACCACTAAGAATAAGTAAGTTTTTTTAGTGGTGGTGGTAGAAGTGCTCTGATCTTTTCCTATTAAAATTCCTGTTTTGAAAATCTTGATTCAAATATACAGAAGTGCTATCAGCAAAATGTACAAAGAGTGTTTAAAAGAAAAATTACAAAGCGCACTGGCCACTGTGGGAACACCTATTAAAACTTCATATACCAGTCATCTAAAACATGACAAGGCAAAAGAGGTTGAAAAAGAAAAACTGGTTTGATCTTTAATCCCTTGCGTTTTTCTTTTTTCAAGTAGCTTTGAAGATGTGAAAATTATTGTATTCCTCACTAACTGACAGCATTGCCTTGTTAATTTATATTACACTGAGGAAAAAACTGTTTTTCTCACTCTCACAAGGAGATCTATTAGGCCTTTCCTTATTTTTTTTTATTACCCAGTGGCAGATTGCAAAGGACATCTACTGGATTGAGATCCAGTGACTGTGGAGGTCATTTGAGTACAGTGCATTCGTTGTCATGTTCAAGAAACCAGTTTGAGGTGATTTGAGCTTTGTGACATGGTCCGTTATCCTGCTGGGAGCAGCTATCAGAAGATGGGTACACTGCGGTCATAAAGGGATGGAAATAGTCAGCAGCAGTACTCTGTGGTAGACTGTGGTGTTTAAATGAGTTGTGGTACTAAGGGGCCCAAAGTGTGCCAAGAAAATATCCCCTACAGCAGTGGTTCCTGGGCTGCAGTAATAACAGAAATTCAGCCGCAGCACTCCTGACTTTGGGAGCCACTGCCCCGCGTCCTTACACCACTACCAGGCTTGATCCGTCCTGCCTTGTATCATCCTATCAGCTCGACACAGTCTGGCCATTCTCCTCTGACCTCTGCCATCAACAAGGCATTTTCACCCAGAGAACTCCTGCTCATTGGATGTTTTCTTCTTTTTGGACCATTCTCTATAAAGCCTAGAGATGGCTGTGCAGGAAAGTCTCTGCACATCAGTAGTTTCTGAATTACTCAGAGCAGCCCGCCTGGCTCCAAAAACCACACCACGTTCAGTCACTACTTCTTTGTTCTACTTATAGAGCACTATAGTTGACATAATAGTTGCTTTTTAATGTTTTTTCCCTTCATTCGTGCTTCAGTTATTTGAGACATTAAGAAGCAACACAGTTTATCCCCACTGTATGTGTGTAATGTGTGTCATTTATAAGCCTTTATTTAGTGATGCAGTGAGAGATTTGCTACATATTTCAAGCACTGGCTGAGCAGGTAATTACATACAGCTTGTGCGTGTTTGTTCTCATTGCTCTCTCTATCAGGTGAAGTTTATAAGCATGTATTTACTTCAGTGTCTGATCTATTCATTGTCTCCCTGTCTCCATCTACCTCACATCCCAGACCTGCGGGCCCAGCTGACAGACCAGATCAAGATTTTAGACTCTCAGGTGGAGGTGAAACAGCAGCAGCTCTCAGACCTGTCTGAGTTTCTCCGCCGTCGGGGTGACATCGAGTCTGAATATGCACGAGCCCTTGACAAACTCACAGAGAGATTTACCCACAAAACAAAAAAGTAAGCCCATATGCATTGTGTGTGCATACATTTCTGTCCTTTCTCTTCCTTTTGTTGGTCCAACGTGCGTGATTGTGCCATAATCTTGGGGCACATGTCTGTTACTGTGCAGGAAGGAGCAGTGGGGACAGTCCGTGTGTCAGGTCTGGTCTGTTTTGCTGACTCAGACCCGTCTGGAGAGCCGGGAACATGCAGCACTGGGCGACACCTGCTGCAACGCGCTCACACAGAGGCTGACATACAGTACAGAGGACACACACCGCCTGCACAAAAGGGTGAGAGGATAGTTTAGCGTAAGGTCGTACGAATGAAAAGCAGAGACGTGCTTAAAGCGAAATGTCCAGGAAGTGAGGTAGCCATCACCGTCCTCCTACTCCAGGGTACAAAAAAAAAAAAAAATCCAATCAAATCCAACCAGTTTCTGGCTTTTACATTGAGTTTTATTTTGAAGGTCATCTATTATGCACAGTTGTAGAGCTCTGTGTTGTAGATTAATCCAGAACCATAAAAATAAGGCTGTAAGAAATCAAGATTTTTCTTGTATATTCAAAATTAGATTTTTAAGTCATGTAAAAATGATTTTACTTATTTTTCAGCCCTTTGCAATAAACGATCGCTACACTCATCATCAAATTACACAAGTAAATAACTGAGTCACTATATTCAATCTCCTGTATGAAGAAACCTGCATGACTTCCTGAAAACTGAAGTTTTCAGTGGTGCCAAATTAACTTAGTAATACAGCAGGACTCTGAAATGACCAGACTCCCAGAGATGAACTCACAAGGTCGACACATACTGAATACAATGACAGGCCTCTTATAAATTCCATTTTAGGTATTTCTCTTGGTAACATGGGGCCATCTTCAGCCTCATTCACTTTAAAAAAAAAAAAGTACACAGACTCATCTTGTTCAAATTACTGGTTGTCAGACATGCTCTCTGTTCCTGCTTGTGTTTGAAGTGTGAGCAGAATCTTAATTAAGCCACTACAGACATGTCAGAGCAGCTAAGAGGTTTTGTCTGGCCCAATGCCAAGCAGAGCAACCCTTTTAGTTTTTCTAATATCACTTTCAGCACTACATTCAATGAATTACAGCTGCAGATCAAATGAATACCATGCAGTTATAAAACAACATTGCACTGGCCAAGTTAAAAGTTTTCTACCAAAGAAATAAAGTTCTTGTAAAGCGGGTGTACAATACAGTTGTAAAGTGGTGTAATATTATTGTTAGTTAGTTATGAATGAATGTCTGTTTCCTTTCATGCCTGGAATCAAGAGACAAGGTGCCTCCTACATGTCTGTGGGCAAAAATGAAGGTGTCGCTGTGATCATGCGTCGACCCTGTTTACAAGTCCAAGTCTCTGCTGTGTTCATGCTGCAGTGGTGTGATCCTTGGATTATGAATAGAGTCTTAAAAACTATTCAGTAGTCATTTTGTCCCTTTTCAGCATTTATATTGGCACAGTTCAGAAGTAGCATGACATAGTTTATAAAAACCCAGGGCGTTAGCCTATACTGGAGTGCTCTGGGTCACAGTATGCCAGTCAGCAGTGTGTTAACAATCAGTGGTGCCATCTGTGCTTTGTAATTATTAGAAAGTGAAAAGATAATTGGCCCAAGAAAGGCTAACTACGTCTTATTTAATAAACTTCCAGGTTTTAATGTTGCCAAGTTCTGAAGTCCTAAATTACTAAAGATCTACATTTACAGGGTTCCTTGTTTTAACCCCTTCACCCCAACTCTACTGTAATCCTAGCATTTAGCTAATTCCAGGACTCCTACCTGCACCCTGCCATGCAGAGGAGCCTTAGAGTAACAGGCCTTCACACCTGTTATAGTAGTAGGTATATGGCATTGCTGAGGAACAGAAAACCCCTTTCACTTTCTGCAATAGCTCATGTTATAATTATTACAAATCTAGGCAGCTTATTTTTCTCATTAGGTGCTCTTAGGACCCTGAACAACATAGATGCCTCCCCCAAACAAAGCTATAGAAAGCCATCAAAAGGCTGGTATAGGGAAAGGCTTTGTTCTTTCCAAAAGTACAATTACTCGACTGCAAACATTTAAATTTGTTCATTAATATATTTAAAATCAGACATTATCAGGAGTTAAGTGTCAGAACTAAGCAAAGCTGGTACTCTCTTTAGATTTAGCATAAAGACACAAGAGTGGTGTTGATCTTCTATCTTTATTGTGAAACAGGAATAGATACATTTCCTTAAATGGCATTTATTCTGCAGCAAAAGTGCAATATATATTTTTGCCTCTATCATTCTGTTTTTGCATATTGCAGAGCAAAGAAGTTGGAATCCAGATGCAGGATGAGCTGCTGAAGGTCACCACTGAACTGCAGACGGTGAGTGCGTTACACTGTCGCCCTGCATGCAACAACGCAAAATACTACAGCCGTTGATGCTGACAATGCTGACCTGAGGTTTGTGCTGTTGCTTGAAGGCCCTGAAGACATATAACCAGTACCACACAGACTGCCTGATAGCAGAGGGAAAACTGAAGGAAGCCGAGCGGTTGGAGGAGAGACACACCGGCAAGTCAGCCGAACTCGGCCCCGGTCAGTTGGTAGGACAGAGGCGGAGTTCTGTTAAGAAGATGGAGAGATTAATGGAGAAGGTGAGTGTGTATTTCTGTGAGAGAGAGCGAGAGAGAGAGAGCAGGCCGCAGAAAGTTTTTCACAAAATGCACCACTTCCTGTGTTCAGGTGGTATACGCTTCTGTACTGTATGTTTCCATAATGTACATGAATGTGTATGCATGTATCAGTACATATGGTTTTGAATTGTTTTGCATGCTTTTTTTCCCCTCTTTCTTTGCCTGTGTGTGTGTGTGTGTGTGTCTGTGTCTGTGTCTGTGTACAGAGGCATGGCAGAGTGCAGGAGACCCAGCTGAAGTGTACCAAGGCACGTAATGACTACTTGCTGAATCTAGCAGCATCAAACGCAGCCATGAACAAGTACTACCTGCAGGATGTCAGCACCCTCATTGATGTAAGAAACATGCAGTTTGTGCTGCGTGATTATATTTGTATGCATTTATGATACCATTCACCCTTTTTGGTTTTCTTTCTGAAGAATAATGAATCAGAGATATGACTGGGGATAAAATAGACGAGCTGCCACAACTTTGTCAGCCTGTCCAAATCACTCCCCTCCCCTGTTCTCTCTGTCCTTCCTTCTATCCACATTTTCTCATGCCATTCTTACACCTTTAGTTTTCTCTCTGTCTCTCCTGGCAGTGCTGTGACCTTGGTTTCCATCTGTCTGTGGAGAGAGTGATGAAATGCTACCTGGCCAGTAGGTGGCGCATTCAAAAGACAGAAGAGACGGGGCTTAAGCAGTTGGAGGCTGCAGTGACATCCCTGGACCAGAGTGGAGACAGAGATGCATTGCTGCAGCAACATGACGCCGCCTTTTGCCTTCCATTCAGATTCAACTACCATCCACATGAAGGAGACCAGGTGAAACTACTAAACCTCTGGTAGAGCTATAAGACCAAGCTGAAAGGTTACTTTTGGATAGATAGTATAGAATAGTACCCACTGTTAATGAAGGATTCTTAGATATGCAATGCTGGTTACTATGTACCTACCTTATTTAAGTTACATGTTACAATATATAAAATCTAAAATTTCTATTACAAGGCATGGCTGACACGTCAAGTGTTGAAGCAAATTCTGCTTGTTGAAGCTTATGGAGGCCTAAAAGTGACAGAAAATAGAAAAAAAATCTAATGTTTAAAAAAACTAACTAAATACAATTATTTTTTTACAATTACTTTTTTTTTTAAGTGGTTTTGAGCAATAGTTCTCGAGGCTTGCTGAAGGTCTTTCAGAGTTTTTCTTTGGACATTGGTTGCTTTTTTTTTTTTTCATTTTCAGGTCAGTCCTTGTATCTGACCATTTTCAAAGGAATGTTGTTTGTTTGTTTGGTTGGTTGTGAGCCCACTTAACACTGACCTATGATTCATTCAAGCATAAAAAAAAGAATCTACCAAAAATGCTTTTGACAGTCATAAAATAACATTTTTGCTCCAACAAGGTGATTCCCAAAGAGCTATTAGTCAAAAACATGGCAAATCTCAGCATGGTGTGCAGTGTGTCCTTAAATTTTTTTAGGAAACTGAAGAAGTGAAAGGCCTACAATATCTGTTCCTCTGTATTTGAAAGCCGTGTCCTTAAGGAAAAACAAAAGCAGCAAAGACCTGACACAGGACCGGAGAGATCCATCTGGAGGTCAGGAGAGACATACAACAGTGGGTGTCTACAGCCATCAGTAAAACACGGTAGAGGCGCCGTCATGGTTTGGAGCTGCATTTCAGCCAGTGACATCAGGGATCTTGTCAAAATTGATGGAATTATGATGGTAGAAGAGTACCATCAGATTTTCATCCACCATCCAATACCATTTGGAAAGAATCTAACTGGCTTTATTTTTCAGCCTGACAATAATAACAAACACACTACCAATGCAGTAAAAGCACACAATGGTAAAACACACAATGGAACACTATCAGTCATGGATTGGCCTCTGCAGAGCCGGGATTTCAGCATTATTGAAGCAGAGTGGGATCATCTCGACAGAGGACAGATCAAAAGGTGGCAACAGCCAGAGTGAAGACCAGTATAGGCTATCCATTCACTTAAACACTGAGGTCCAAAGTTCAATTAAATAAATACTGAAACTATACCTGAAAGCTTGGCAAGCATGGTAAAAGCAGCTAAGAGCAGTGGGGTTTAGCAAACTGTAAATTACATCCATTTTTAGCTTGGCAGTTTTGAGGAAAAAGTCAAGCGGTTATCATAGCGTCTGTTCCACAAAAACGTCAGTGTTGGCCATAACTCAAAAACGATGTGACCTAGAAAGTTCAAATTCATGTCATAGATGCATTTACTCAAATCTCAGTGACCTTGACCTGAAGCTAAAGGTCAGAGGTCAAGTTTTCTGAAAATCTTGTGAATGCAGCAACTCAAGAACGATCTCACCTAGGATGTTCAAATGTTCAAATTCACACTGACCCATCAGCTAGACCCATCAAACTTCACACACTTGTTCACTGACTTTACTATAACAGCAATTTGACTTTTTTCAGGTGTGTGAGGTCAGTGCGGAGAGCCAGGTGAGGTACGAGTTGGAGACCAGGTTCCAGCAGCTTCAGTCTCGACTTGCTGCTGTTACTTTGGAAACAGAGGAGGTCAGCTAATTGTTCTCTTCCTGTTCCCATAATGATCTACCTGCCCTTGTCTGTCTGTCACTGGATTAGTTAGTGTGGAGCTATACAACGTGAGCCCCAAACCTTTAACGTTAATTAGCTAAATTAACAAATCAATCAATTTCTTTCCCTTTCTCAGATCAGTAAAACGCTTAAAGCCACACTCGCAGCCCTTCTGGATAACATGTGTGACAGCGACTCTAACCCCTCTCCCGACGTGCCCAGCAGCCTATCACACGAGCCACCCGGAGGAGGCACCCTACCAAAACTTACCCTTGCCAAGCGTCGAGCCAATCAACAAGAGACAGAGACCTACTACTTTACAGTAAGTTAATGAAGTGCCAAATGCAGGCTTGACACATCATGATCAAATTATATCTAATTGAATATTATTCAGCATGTCAGAGTAGTATTTTTCTGATTTTGCTTAGAACAATTTGAATGACCCAACACAACTTTTATCCAATCATAGATACAAATGTTAGACTGTTTTTGATTTATTTAGTATTTCTTTCTTTTTTTGTCTTAGAAAGTGAAAGAGTTCCTTACCAGCAGCTCTCTGACCTCCAAACTTCAAGCCAAACATGATCTTCTACATGATGCCATACAGAAAGGTACAAGAATACGTACATTACCCACAATGCAACTTGGCCACCAACAGTTTAGTTTAAGATTTATTTGGCTGTGGGGTTAATGAGCAACTTGCAGGTTTTGTGATGCCACTAAAAAAATCTGTAAGAAAATAAAACAAATTATATCTTGGGGGGAAAAAACATGTCTATACATGCACATAGTAACATTTAGAGTAGACTGTATAAAAAAGATGGTCATAGCCATGATGCCATCCATTCATTTAGCATTCTGGCTACCAATATGTTTTGTTTTTGTTTTGTAGATTTGTATTTTGGGGAGTTTTTTGTCCTCAAGTGACCATATTTAGACCAGAGGGTAGAGTCTTAAGTTGTCAGCTAATGCTAGCAAACTTTGCTAGCATGTTGCAATATGCTAGGTGCAACACACAGGGATTCCTTTAGTATTTAAGTGCTAAGTGACAGACTAATAAAATAAATATTTCACTGAGCAAAATACGAGAAAAATCCTCTTGGAGACAGTGGACCACAAATGCGCCAGAATTCGCCAGTACCACAAACACAGTCAAGGTTCATTTCAGTGACTCAGATTAGCAGAGGTGAGGCCTGGCAGCCAACTTATTGGCTACAGCTGTCACCTGTCAATCACAGGCTACATCATTTTTATCTTTCTGTCTTTAATTTGGGCATTTTGATATGGTAGTCAATAGACATTGACTTTTTTGGAGTCCATGCCTAGTCACTTGAGTTAATTTTTAAAAATGTTTTTGGCACCTCCACATTGACTTAATTTTTCAGCCCCAGTGCCCATCTAAAATAAGTACAGCATGCTGCAAATCATGTATTAACTTTACAGTCATCCAAGATTAAGTATAAATTTAGGAAAATCTGCCAGTTGGTCTTTAAACAATTTTGAATCTTTAAACAAAAGCTTAAATCTTTCTAACTCCACACACTCAGGATTTTTTTTTTCATTGTCATCTTGCAATATTCTGCTCCCCTCTGATGCACCGTTAAATGGCACATTTATTAGATTATACACAGTCTCATACGGGGCAGCAAACATACACACTTCACTGTGAAAAATCAGTGGAGTTCCCTTAATATTGCTGCACATTCTTTGCTAACTGACACGCTTTTTCACGTTTTCTGTGTCTTCCAGCTGAGGCCGTTGACAGTGACCCTTCCAGGTAAACATTGTTTTTACACTGATGAGAATAAATCAGTGTGACTGAAATGGAGAGAGTACAGAGGACATGGAGAAGAGGACAGTGATGGGCTAAATTTAAACCAAAATTGCTTTTTCAATAATGTATACAGATCTATTTCTAGAAAGGGGGGAGAGACTTAACTGAACATTGCAGTTATCAACAATATTAGATCTTGAGTTTCATTATGGGATCATGCATTTTATCTATTATATTTCCCAGAATGCAATGTGCTCGGTCAGTGCGTGTTCGGAAGTCCAGACCTGTTTCCCAATTCTGCCACACACTCTTCACCACAGACATACTGTCCTACATAGAGGTAACACTCGCATTCATACACACAGAACAAACCTTTAAAATCCAGTCTTCATTTGTTTTTACTTGCCTTGTATTGTTTGCCGCATTGCTGTTCAAACCTTCCATATGAAATCATTTGGAAAATCCTGCCACACTGATGCAGAAGAATTGGGGATGGTTGAGGGTTCTTGCAGCACATGCGCACACTGACAGCCCCCCCCCAGTGTAGTTATTGCTGCCTTCATGTGTATGGTCATGCTTATGGCTTATTGCTGGCTTTCTCGCCTTTCAATCCATCCCCCCTTTTATCTCTTCCTCTCTCTCTTGTGAAAGGGATTAAAATGCACTGTCCTCTTTGCTGCCTCCTCTCGACTCCTCTATTCAGTGTGTGTGCATGAGTGTATGAGTGTGTGTGTGTGTGTGTGTGTGTGTGTGTGTGTGTGTGTGTGTGTGTGTGTGTGTGTGTCATATGTGCCTCTTCCCACTGCCTCTAAATCTTTATTCCCCTTATTGTCCACTCTCTCTTCTCTTCTAATCTGCTTTTTCTGTGTCCTCGCTCTGCTGTGTTTGGCTTGGTGCAGAAGAAGAAGGCGAATGTCTCGGACACAGGTACTGTGCACTGTCTGAGTGTGTGCTTATGCAGTGCATCCAGACTTGGGACTGTTTCCACATAGAAGTATTGTCCGTGTCTTAGAGTTGTATATTGTCAGGGAGGTTTTAGCAGCAGAAGTGTAACGTTTATATCTCTGTGTTAAAAACCTTGAGGAAAAGTTCAGTATGTTGAGACATTTTTACAGTTTTGTAGACACAGTGTGTGCTCTGTTTGTAAAATGTGTACGCAATATTCCTCCTCCAGTCTGGCCTCAACAACTTGAGCTGTAAAAGTTAGAGTTATTGAGGCCAGTGAAAAACTGGTGAGATACTCTTAATCTCAGAAAGGAAGCACTGGCAGCAGCAGCAGATATATGATTAAAATTGTGAAGATTTCCCTCACAGTGACCATCCATTGTTTAAGACTTGGATGGTCTGGTTTAGACCAGTTCTTTGTGATAGCTTTTTTCTCAGCAGCAGTGAGCAATATTTTGCATAAATACTGATCCTTTTTAACAACATCAGAATCAGCTTTACTGACCAAGCATGTGTGCACATACAAGTAATTGGGCTCCAGTTATTTCATCCTCTTTAATTACTCCAAGGTACAATACCATAACGTCTACAGGGATTTCAGAACCTAGTATCTTTCTTAGAGTTAGACATATGTTAATTTTGCTGTGTGTCCAAACTACGCTATATTGCCAATAGTATTTGCTCATCCCCCTTCACACGGATATGAAATTGAGTGACATCCCATTTTTAATCCATAGGGTTTAATATGATGTTGGCTCACCTTTTGCACCCTTTGGAGCCCAGCTTCTGAAAAACAACCCGCCTCCACCAAACTTTACACTTGGCACAGTGCAGTCAGACAAGTACCGTTCTCCTGGCAACCGCCAAAACACAGACCCGTCCATCAGATTGCCAGACGGAGAAGTGTGAGTCGTCACTCCAGAGAACACGTCTCCCGTGCTCTAGAGTCCAGTGGCGGCGTGCTTTACACCACTGCGTCCATCACTTTGCATTGTGCTTGAGCTTGGATGCAGCTGCTCGGCCATGGAAGCCCATTCCATGAAGCTCAAGAACAGTGTGTAGAGCTGTTTGGAGATCTATAGTGACTGACTGTGCAGAAAGTTGGCGATCTCTGTGCACTATGCACCTCAGCATCCACTGACCTCGCTCTGTGGTTTTACGTGGCCTACCACTTCATGGCTGAGTTGCTGCCGTTCCCAGTCGCTTCCATTTTATTATAATACCACTAACAGTTAACTGCTGAATATTTAGCCGTGAGGAAATTTCATAACTGGACTTCATTTGAAGTTAAGAGGAAGGTTTTTAGTTAATTGTAGCCTCAGTTCATAAAACTTTTTAGTCATCTTTAGTTACTCGCATTGCATTTTTCTGCCTTGCATATTTTTCATCCCTGTTGTTGGTGTTACTTTCTGTCTTCCTTTTCCTTTTCTTTGCATCTCTATCTGAGCTCTGTTTCTGTCTTTAACACTCCATTCCTATCTCATCTTTTTCTAACCATTCTTCTCCTGCAGAGCTCTGGGCAGCAGATTCCTGTGGTGGTTGAAAGCTGCATCCGTTTCATCAACCTTCACGGTGAGTCGTTTTTGTCACATCAGTAAGTCATGCTGTGAGAGTTTTGGACATTGAAAATGAGTAGGTGGAAGCACTTGTTCTGTATTTTGTGTGCATTTCTGCCTATCAGGTATCTATGAACGTGTCATTGCTGTGAATGTGTGTGTCTGTGTGTATCACAGGCCTCCACCATGAAGGAATTTTCAGAGTTCCAGGCTCACAGAGGGAGGTGAATCTCATCAGAGATGCATTTGAAAGAGGTAAGCACTTTCCTCATTCTTTTCTGTGACTCCGAGCTGCTGAGATTGCCGAGTTTTTTCCCTGGTTGGAGAAAACTAAACCAAAAGAGGAGTTATGAATTTAAAGTGCAATAAACGTTAGACCTGTCAGATTTGTTAAAGTTTACACAATTACAAATGTCAGTAAGTATTTTAGTGTCAACCAAAGGATGAGGTTTTCCTGACAAAGTGAATAAAAATATATATGGGGAACATATATTAGGAGCGCATTTGCAAAACACTATAGTCATTCCATTAGCATAATCTAGTGAACATAATCTAGTGAAGATAATTAGGAATTCAGTGAGGGAGCATGTTCTCATCACCACAATGATTTCAGAACGCAAAACTTGCAGAATGATCCCCCTCTGAATTGTCTGGTCAAATGATAGTGATGACTGAATTATGCCCATTTATAATTTACACTGGAACACTTTTTTATGGCTCCATTTGTCTTTATCAGGCGTGTAGTATTTCCCATCGATCCATCCATCTTTTTCTGCTTACCCAATTCAGGTCATAGGCTACACCATGGGCAGGTCACCAGTCTATCAAAAGCATAACACCATTCACACTCACATCTGCACTAATTTAGATTAACCAGTTTACTTAGCATGCAAGTTTTTGGACTGTGAAAGAGAACCCACATGGGGAGAACTCCACAAAGAAAGACCTTGGCCGGCTAGCGGATTCAAACCCGGGACCTTCTTGCCACGGGGCTGGGTTTGGATCCTGGTTTTTGAGCTTGAAACTTTGAATCTTTTGAGCTCTATACGATCACTTTGGTTCTTTGATTATACTTAGATTTTGAGTTTCACGTCTTTAGAATCTTTTTAGCTTTTTTGCTTCTCCCTCCTGTCTCGAGTTCTCCATGTTCCAGTGATTAATTTCCTGTTTTAGTTTGGTAGTCAGTTGTTTCTTGTGACATGTATTTAATTTTACTTTTGTCATAACCTTGATTACTTTCAACTGTGTCTTCTTTCCCTGGTATTTCCCATCACCCTGATTGATTCCTGTGTATTTATAGCCTTGCTCTCCCTTCAGTCTTTGTCAGTGTGTCCCTTGGTTCATGTTTTGGATTTCTTGGATTTAAGTTGTTTTCTTTGGTGAATTTTTGAATCTTGTGGCCTTTGGTTTCCTATCTTAATAAAAAGGCCAGTTTTGCATTTACCTGCTTGCCTGTGAGTCCTGCATTGGGGTCGTTTTCTTCCTGAACCATGACACTTTTTTGCCACAAGGCAGTGGTGCTAACCACCAAATCACTGTACCATCGTAAAATGTTTTAATGTAATTAATTATGGTTTTCACTCATCCATCCATCTATTTTCTTAACTGTCTGTCATCATAGGGCTAGTAGCATGGTACAACCTGAGCAGTTTCAGCAGTCTGTCACAGGGCAGCTTTCAGTCATTTTTTATTCAAAAAGGGAGGTTTGGCATCACCAGATCTGTAGGCCATACGTGGCTAGTTTAGAAGGGATGTATTGCCTGAAACTGCACCTGCCTCTAAAAGTTACCAGCTGTTCATCCACACAGACATCAGTACAAGGAAGATAGTATCTGGGTAACTGTACTACAAATTGGGGGCTCTTTGTTTGTTTGTTTTAAAAAGAGCAAAAGAGTAAACAATTTTCCCAAATCAACCCCAAACCATTGGCTACCATCTGCCACAGATTGAGGTTCTTAGTAGCTTTTTATATTCATAAATGAGGACTAACACACAAAACTTTGGTTCAAAAGTCCTCCAGTTACAGCCCTGAAATATTCACTGTTCAGTTCAGTTTTTTGTGACTGCGCAGAATTGTACATACAACACAGTGCTGAGATATTATCAGGTTTCCGCGTGCATAGGTTCTTTCTAGATCTGCTTCTCTCTTCAGCAGCTCTCAAAGGAAAAATTCAGTCCATAACTTTCATCATCTATTTTCTGACTTTGTCTTGTCAGTGCTGAGCAGGTAGCATACAGTAGACTTTTACAGCACTGTTATGACAGAAATGTACACAGTGAGACCTGTGACCAAAACGAGTAGCTAAAAGGCTTAAAGCATATATAGAGTGAAGGGAAAAGCTCATGCCTGTTAGTGTCCTTTGCTACGCTGATTCAGTCATCTCATGTGCATTTAAACTCTGTGCAGGAGAGTATACTCTGTCAGACAGTGAGTGTGACCTGGACTCTGTGGCTGGCGTGTTGAAACTTTACTTCAGGGGCCTTGAGCCTCCTCTCTTCCCCTACGACAACTACTCTCAGCTGCTGGAGTGTGTCCGTAAGATGCCTTATGTAACTTCTTTGTGTGTGTGTGTGTGTGTGAGTGTGTGTTTCCATGCACTGGTTTCACTTGGGCTTTTTGATGTCTGCTTTCAGTTATTCAAGTATTTTTGGAGCATTGTAGTTTGTAGATGCTTTTTCAACCCTGGTTAAGCTGATTAAGTGCCTCATGTACAGTACAGTGAACTTCATTTACCTGTGCTCCTGTTTATCTTCATACTATATATCTTCACTGGTGCTCCAAACACAAGGTAGCAAAAATAATGCAGTGTTGATGCAAGAAGGTGCAACCTATACACTTGGTCCTGGTGCTCACACAGCCTAGTTTGCTGTGTTTTTATCTCTACCACTGTCTCCTTGTTATTCTTGTAGGTGTGTTATCTCAGTACTGTTTTTCAGTACAGATGCTCTGAGTCACAATTTGCACATCTAACCAAGGCTGCAAACCTGCCTGCAGGTTGTTTACTCCCCTTAAATTTTTAGATTTTCCATCAGTGGCATAATAAAATCAATCCAGCCTCCTCACCTCTTTCTTTAGGAAAGAATTTTGGGTGAGTGGTTAATGCAGGCTTGGAAAAAACTGTAACCGCAACTAGTAAAGCTTAGGTTTAGGTTTTGCTCAGCTCATTTTGTCTTCTTCCTGTCATCAGAAATCGGAGGAGGCAGAGAAAGCCACCCAGATTAAAGCGATTGTCTCCACCTTCCCGAGGCCTCTCCTCATCGTGATGCGTTACCTTTTCGCTTTCCTAAACCAGTAAGCTGCACCAAAACCCAGTGTGGGATATTTTCACATTTCTAATAAGTGCTATGGTCATAAAACATCACACCTGTGCCAGAAATAGAAAGTCACCATGTGTGTGTGTTTTTCCCAGTGTGTCTCAGTACAGTGACGAGAACATGATGCAGCCCTACAACCTGGCTGTTTGCTTCGGTCCAAGCCTGCTGAGGGGGATGGATTCTGATGATGCTGTTGCTAGGCAGCCACAGGTTAACGACCTTGTCAAATCCATGATCCTCCAGCATGACAGCATCTTCCCCAGCCAATCAGAACTGCCGGGCCCCGTTTACGAGAAGCACATGACTCTGGAGCAGGAGTACTGGTGAGAGATGCGTAGCTATTGATAAAAATTCACTGTGAAAATACAGCGAGCCCGAGTTCTAAACAATCAGCAACTTGAGTGAACACAACACAAATTAAGAATACAACTACAGCTACATTTGTAAATAAATATATTGCGCCTTGAGATGACTGTTGTTGTGATTTGGTGCTATATAAATACAAATGAATTGAATATATTACAGAAAATAAGTAAAAGCATAATAGGGTCATTTTCAGTCTGACAAAAATATGTGGTTAAGTATTTACTCTCGTCAGAAAATAAATAACTGGGCAGCAGCCTTTTCGCTCCAGAGATTTGTTGTTCATGTCAGACTATAAGACTCAGGCTGAGATGGTTCCAAGTACATAAAGCATCTTCCCCTTCAGCCCCCTTTTTTCATGGTTCATCCTCTTGAAACAGAATTTCATGCTATGCCAAAGGCAGTTCTGTATAGCTCGCAATGCTTTGTGTAAAAACTGCTTAATGCTATTAAGCTGATTGCTCACTAAAATTGAACACTAGCCTCCAGGCTAACCTCCAAAATCGGTCTGTTTTCTTCGTGATCTTTATATTAAAAAAATATCCTGTTTGACATTAGACTGGGGCTGAGGTTTCTGGGTCATTTGGGAAATCTCACAGCAGTATGAAGTCTTGCATAAAGAGAGTCTGTGGTGTGACAGTTGGTGGAACAGAAGAGGAACTGAGCATAATTTTGGTTTTTCTGCTCATCTGCAGTGAACCAATCACAGAAGAGGGAGATGGGGAGACCGAGCATCTGCCCAGTGAGGACGGTCAGTACACACAAGAACCAAGCCTGTCACATGAATGCACCACAATCAGAATAACACAGTGATAACAATGTACCACAGAGATGCATCGTAACCTTGCTCTGTGTTTGCTGGCATGTGCAGAATGGGAGGCGGTGGCTATGTTCGATTATGTGGCAAGATCCCCAGCCGAGCTTTCCTTCAAGCAGGGAGAGCCTCTCATCCTTCACAGCAAGGCCTCTTGTGATTGGTGGCGAGGAGAGGTGGGAGGGGTTAAGGGTCTCATCCCTCACAAGTACATCAGTGTGCTGGAAGGGTGAGTGACATTTCTATTTCTGATAACGACTACCAAAATGAAATTTCACTATATCCTTAAATGGACCTTGGAGTTATCATTTGGTACATTAAATGTTATTTAAGCCCTGGCTCCCAGAATTTGCTGTATTTGCCTTCTATTCAGGTCAGTTTATTCAGTGCCAATATTGAAGTGAAATTAACACAGTTCAGTTTCCCTGAGTGAGCACCATGGCAGCCTGGAGTGCTGTAAAGACTGATAAGAGTTTATAGAATATGTACAGCATGTTAATCAAAGGAATAGTTTGATATATAACAGCATACGTGGCTCCAAAAGGATATGTGGATCCGGATTACTAGACAAGATGATGTCCTTCAGTTTTTAGCTCATCTGGTCAAAGGACTGATGAGCTTATACCATGGACAGCAATCTGCCCATCTGTCCCTTTACAAGTCACAAGAACTGCTACTCTTCCTGCAGAAAGAATTTAATCAAACTTGCACACAATCGTTATCTAATATTTCTTCACCCAATGTCCTCAAGGTCAATATCACATTTGTCATTTTACTGGCAATAATCTGCAAATAACCTCACTGATGTTCTGGTTCTTATTTAATTTTGTGTTTGTGAAGCTATAATGCAAGATGGATGCATGGAAGAAGATGTGGTGCAAAATGTCCAATTTTGTTCCCTTGCAAATGCTAACGAATCCTTGCAAAAATTTCAGTTCTGGATCCAAAGTGACTCCAAATGTTCATCAATTCTAAGCAGAGCTGATCCCCACCTCTGGCTTATCCTGCTCATAAACAAACAAGCTCAACCAATCACCAGAGGAGGCAAAAGTACAGACATTCTTTACCTAAGTAGGAGTGCAGATACTTGTGATTTAAAAAATACCCAGGTGGGGGAACCCTAAGATTGGTTGTAGTGGCTTAGCATTTCTATTGGGCGCTCCAGTAGGTTTTCTTTGTGTAGAGGCTGTAATCAGCTGATGCTGCTACTCTGAGATTTACTGCTGAGTGTTGCTAACTTAGCAACTTTGTCGCTAGATTTAGCAACTTTTCAAACCCCTTTTTTCAAAAAAGCGTCAAATCTAGTCACTTTTTCCAGTGATACTGGAGACATTTGGAGACTGAAGCCGAAATCGCCGTAACAGCACTGACAGTGTCCTAGTTGTCTGGGGTGGCTGTAACTAAGGAAGCTTGAGCAGGTCACCTAATATTCTGAAGTTTGTGGTTCGAGCCCCGGCTGCTCCAGTCTGCATGCCCAAGTCTTCTAAAATATACACAAACTAGTAGCTCAAGTGAATGTGTGAATCTAAGCATCATTAGCTTAAATTCAAATTCATCTCTGCTACACTTGATGTAACCAAACTCTGACCGTGAACACCACAGCAGCTTCGCACAAGTACAGAGCTTTACTATAAATTCACCACAGTATGAAAAGCTGACCTATTTATCCTGCACTAAATTTCCAAGTATTTACATGCAACCTTTGAATAACACAGTTATACAGTACCTCAGTTTTGCAGAACATTTTGAAATATGAAAAAATGTAACTACACATCATATACAGATCCACTCTTAGATTTAAAAATGCGGACATGTAAGCTTTAGATTCCCAGTTCATCAGATGTCATTGAGCAGTCCTTAACTTTAAATCTAAACTCTCTTCTTCCTCTCATGTCCTCTTTCTTACACGTTTCTTCATCTCTAGATGACGTTATCTCTCATTCTGGGAAATACAGCAGCTGGACCTATAGCTAGCAGACACACTGTGTGTTGTGCTGTCAGAAACGTTGCGTTTGAAATTAACTGCCGCTTAAAAATCGTTGCTCCCTTTATGCCCATTCCTCTTCTGTAGCTAGATGCTGAAGTACTGCGACCACAACCTCTGTACATCTACACCAAAAACACTGTTCTGGGTCATATCCGGCCCTGAGTATCGTGCTATCAATGATGCATGGATAATGTTTTTTGCCTATTTCATCTCTTTGTGTGTGATAAGTCCCAGTGATGTATACACCAATACAATTGTCTTTTATGTGTTATTGTTCCGCCATTTAGGCTCAAATCAGTTTGATGTCTGAAGGCGCAGTGATGGGAACTTAAAGCTTCCCTTAGGTGTCTTAAACCTAAAGTAATGAGCCTGTTTTGAAAATGTAAGGAGCAGAAAGTACAGATATTTGTGTAAAAATGTACGGAGTAAAAGTAAAAAGTTGTCAGAAAAATACTCAAGTAAAGCACAGATACCTGAAAATTCCACTTAAGAAGATGTGATTGGCAGAGGTGGAAAGTAACAAAGTGCAAATACTTTGTTACTTTCCACCTGTTCCAATCACATGAGTTAAAAATATTTATTTTCTCTCTTGCATAAAGTTAGAAAGTTTCTAGATCATTCTCCTTCTCGGCCATCTTTTAGGATAAAACTGTGGTGAAACAGCAAACCTGTGTCATTCAAAGTTAAATAAAGTGTACATTTAGACTGTTTCTTGGCCGGGTGCAGTAACTTCTTGAAGCTGAAGAAACAGTCCGGGTGTGTAAGTATTCATGAAGTGCAGTCATAAAGTTCTCTCGATGCTCTTTAGCCCATTGCAATGTGTCTTTTTTTTTTTTTATTTTGGACCTCCACATCTCTGACTTTACCAGAGCCCACAAACATCACCTTCTGTGTCAAACATCAGTTTGACTTTCACAAAGTGGTGTACAGATAATTTATCCCCCCCGGGTAAAACTGTCAATACAGAGTTCTGTGGTAATGTCCTGAGGCAACTGGAGAAGAATTTACCTTGTAAACTACCTTGACTGTGGTGTGCGCCATCATGCGCTGGCAAACACAATGAAAACAGAGTTAAATACAGTAAAGAATATGGATGGATGGATTTTTTTTTCAGCAACTCACATTTGGATACCGTTAAGCTTTAAAGTTACAAATGTGGCTCGAATTAGCTGATTCGATTCACTGAACTGGACTTCTCCATTATAAATTACCCTGCGTGAGTGGAATTTGCTACAATAGCTAATATAATTTACCCGTTACAGTGACAAGAAATGACAAAATAAAATAAAAATAATGTGTGTGCTGATTGAATGCCATTTACTCAAATAAGCGGGTACATTTTAAAAAAATGTTTTAGAACCGCAAGTGGAGAGGGAAATTATTTCAGCATCAATTTACATTCTCTGCTTGTGTGTAGGTGTTTAAACCACATATCTAATTCATACCGCCTTATACCAATCCCCAGTTATTGCTAGCACGGATATGAAGGGATAACAGGGATAGACAGAATAGTGTTATAGCATCCTACAGTTGACCACAAAAATCCCCATGAGTTTGATTTAATATGAGTGCAGACTGAGTGCCATCAGGACCATCACAAGTTTCTCAAAGGTCTTTTTTTTTTTTTTGTCTAGCTGTTGTGTTATTTTTAAGTTATTTTGTTCTTGTCACACATAATTTCACCTCTGCGGCTGTTCCCTCCTACAAAAAGTTTGTCGCTCAGTCATCATCCCATATTTAAACTTGTACTGGTTGTACTTTCTCTAGTGAAGGATGGGCTTAATATATCTCTTCTTCTCCTCCCTCAGGTCAGAGCGAGGGAAAAGAGAAGAAGGAGGAGGAGGAGGCAGCACTGGAAATCTGACAGCAGAAGATCCACAGACAGAGAACACAACCCGGTACACACAAACACACACACACAGGCAAACACACACACTCAAATGCACACTGCAACTTATTAAAGCATGTAATAGCCGTAGACTTCAAAGTACACAAACAGATACATCATACTCAGTTCCACATTATTGTACAGAGATGCATACAAGCTCGCACACATAAATACACTAAAAGCTTTGTGTGTGCGTCTTCACAGGATGCGGGTGAACAGCGATAGCGCTTCACTGCCGGGGCGACAGAGAGGAAGTGAGGGGAGCCCCAGTCGAAAGCCGCCCACCTCCCCCGCCACACGACACCTGCCAGTGTAAGACTCACACCCATCTTGACACACTGCAGACTGCATGTATGCCCCCCCCTTACTCAACTGGATATGCAGCAGTTTTACAGCCACTCTAGGCACAGTGAATACATTTGATGTACATGTACAAACAGCATGAGGGGAAATAATAGATGTGAGGACCGTAAGTATTTGGACTCTGTACAGCAGCACAACAACTCAGCATCAGAAATCTGTTCATTTGGCTCATCTCCACCGTGTTTCTGAGAAGAGCAGGGCGGCGTTTTCTGCTGCTAAAGATGAGGGATTAGTCTTTGTGCCTTTAGGAATCAGATCATTTACAAGCACAGCTATAGCATGGGAAGTAACCTAGCAGTTCAGAGCACATACAGTTCAAAATACAGCCAATTATTTCATATAGTTATAAGTCAGGCTGCCTTAATCCTACTGCTATAAAGACACTTGGGTGAATTCCACAGTTGCAGACCAACTGTGGGCAGATGTAGGTTTTCAGATGCCATCTAGAAGTTGAATAACCACATAACTGTCATTAGCCATTACCATCATGATAACGATGTATTAATAACTGTGACATTTAAAAATTAAATATTGATATTGTGCCAGTTTTGTACAGATGACATTAAAAACAGGTGTAATTGTTCTTTCTGTATGCTTCTGTAAATGTGGACTCTCACTACATTCATGCACTTATATTTTTACATTTAATAAAACACAACTTTTAGTATATAAGGCATATTGTACCCCCAACTTTTGTCTTTTATACCATGAAATGATGGAGAGAAACTTTCCCAAAAAGGTTCAGCTCAGAGGTAGCATGTACCTGTATCTTTCAGCATCTCTGTCTTCAAATATGTCTTGTTTTACCTCTGTTAACCTTTTTCTTCTTCTTCTTCTTCTTTAGGTCTCAGGAGCGAAGACACACTTTGGACACACTGAGACAGGGAAGCTTCAGACCCCCTGACAAACCTTCATTCAGTCAGGCAGAAAGAACACCAATTGATAAGGTTAGTTTGCCATATTCAGTCCTTTATTCACAGCCAAAACCAGTGCATCACATTCAGATTATTTACAGACTTTTCTGCTGGTGCGCAGCTCTTTGTATACTGCTGATTCTTAGTTATGTTATGTTTACAGCTAGGGTTGGAAATAGCAAATTACACTGATGTTACTGAGCCTCATCATGCAGTGTTAGCTTTCTTTGCACAAAAATGTGAACACGGATACTGTACTGCTACTGTCAGTGGCGTCTGTTCCACAAAACTGTTCAAGCCAGACCCATCAAACTTCACACGCTTGTTTACTGACTTGGCTAAAACAGCACTTTCATGCCCCCACTCCCCACCAGACTCACATAAAGTACTTCTTTGTTTATGCTTTCATTCATTTTTATCCTTTATCAGTTTTTTCAGTCAACTGGATTTTTTTTTTTTGAAGCTCGCAGAAAATTGATTTAGTAAAAAATTCCACATTCTGAGACCTGCTCGGTTATAAGATTCTATTAGGAGGAGCCTTAACAAAGAACTGTTAGGAAGATGAACCTCAGATCTGCAACAATGCCTGGACGCAGCAGTGGAAACATGCAATATGTAGTAGAAAAACTTTGATGCTCACCTCTCCTCCTCCTCCTCCTCTTGCTCTCTCAGGAGATGATCAGCCGTCAGATGAACTCTGTGTTCAAGGAGCTCCTGTCTCGCCAGCCTCCACTGCAGCCGTCCGGCCTGACTGCACCTGCTGCCCCTGCTCCCTCCTCCTCCTCGTTGTCCACCTCTTCCTCTCTTCCTCAGGCTGCCCCTGTTGCCAAAAGAGCAGGATTCGGTCTCAGGGGACGGGCTCTTTTCAGACCGGTGGACTGAGAGTGAGGAGAGGACAACCGGGAAATTAATTCTTTGGCTGACAATGATGACGATCTCACCGATGCCATTATTGCATTAGGTGAAGATCTTGATTTTTTTTTTTTTTGGACACATGTATAATAAGTGCGTCTCTGCCATCTCATAGTGCCACTATTCTCTGTGCCGTGTACGTCCAGTATGTCTGGTTTTGCTCTCTCTGTTTTTTGGGGTTTTGTTTTTGTAGTTGCTTTTTTGTTTTTTTTTTGTTTTTTTAATGGTCTGGCCTGCTTTTGTTCTCCATCCGTTTGAGGTTTTTGGAGAATCAGGGATGCGACTTCACCAGTGATATCACCAGACTGACTTTTAAAAGTGGTTGCCATGATACTAACTTTACATCAACAACAGAAGACTAAAGCTGCCCCCTAGTGGCAGGTCTGAGATCAGCTCGCACTCCTACTGTTTCTTTATTTTAAAAAAGAAAACTGATCTGGGGCCTGTGTCTAGGAGTGCCTTCACAACTTTTTCTCTACATATTTATTACATTTGAAAAGCTCTGATAGGTTTAAATTCTGCATATTACAATAAAAATGTGACCCCAGGTAGATGTGTATGGAACCCAAGGTGTTCAGTATTAAAAACACTGTGGCATGCAGTCGTAGTGAAAAGAAAGTACACCCTCTTTCAGTTTAAGGTTTTATGCATCACCACATAATAAAAATAATATGGTCTTTAGCGAGCCTAAAATTGGGTAAATATAATCTAGTCTAATCTAATCTAGAAGAAATACAAAGCATGACACGTTTTGCTGTCAGCCAGCTGCTGCTAATCAGATACACTTGGTTTACTGATCATCAGCAAGTCTGACCCTCAGCAATGATATTAGAAAACAACTGTTGCTGCCCATCGATCTAGGAAGGGTTGTAGTGCCATTTCAAAATCATGCAGTGCAAAGGATTATTCGCAAGTGAAAAACATTCAGGAGTGGATGTCCCAGCAAATTCACCCCACAGTCGGGCTGTGCACTGCTCACAGATTCTGCAAAAAACCCCAAAAGCTACATTTCAGATAGGCCCCAGTTAGCATGTTAAAGTTGGTGACAGTTCAGTTAAAGAAAGACTGAACACGTGTGGGTTGTTTGGAAGGGTTTCAGAGTTGCATCTGAGCAAACCACAACACTTGTAGAACCATGTTCTTTGGACAAAAACCTCGACGTGAAGGGGTTTTGGGCTTGGATGCATTTTGCAGCCACAGGACCTGGACACCTTGCAGTCATTGAGTTGACCGTGAACTCCTCTGTATACCAAAGTGTTCTAGAGTCAGATGTGAGGCCATCTGTCTAATAGCTAAAGCTTGGCTGCATCTGGGTCATTCAACCGGACAATGATCCCAAGCACAGCAGCAAATCTACAACAGAATGATTGAAAAAGAAAAAAATCAAGGTGCTGCTTTATCCAAGTCAAAGTCCAGACCTCAGCCCAGCTGAAATGCTGTGGAGGGACCTGAAGAGCTGCGGATAAACAAAAGCCGTCAATGTTGTAAAGTGACTGAACCGAAATTCCTTGACAACTATGTGATAGATTGATAATACAGATTACTTTAAGTAATTGCTGTTGTAGGTGCTTCTACAAGCTATTGAATCATGGGGTTCAATGTGTTTTTCACCCACTCTGTGGTATAATTTATGGTAAATAATTGACACACTGGAATATGCTGTTGTTCATCTGAGGTTGTATTTATCTAATTTTAAGCCCTGGTAAGGACTAGATCATATTTTTTATTGATACATAAAACCGTAGAACTGGCAGAGGTGTACTTTCTTTCTACCATGGCTGTAAATCATAATTAGAATAAAGTGTGTGAAATAACAGAGCTACTGACGAAGGTACAAAATGATTAAATGTGTTATTTTTTTCCCGAAGAACATCGTTAGAATCATAATGTGGCAGAAGTAACACCAGCTAACTGTTCAACCGGTTAATGTTAGTTTGCTGTCCACCCTGTCTTTTCAGCTGACTCTTTTTGATGAACCACATCCTAGGCAGGTAGCTTTTGTAGCTTTTCTAAGCTATGTGAAACATATTTGTAGGAGTGGCAGCAGCAGCTCATGGAAAATTACCTTGATGATGATGTTGGTCTTACTAGCAGCTAACAGGTTAGCTGTTGAGTGCACTGCTTTAGTCTGGTAGCATATAGCTAAAATGGCTGGTGAAAGACACCTCTGTCATTAAACAGTTTATTAGAGAAAAATTAATTAATTTAAAATGATTTTCAATGCAATATTTTCAAAAATTAAAGCTAAAAATAAATGATCAAGCAACTTTTTATATTTTAAATCATCTCACGATTTGTAACTTAACCTTTTTATTCAGTTCATTGTTTACCGCTTATTAATTTATTGAATACCGAACACTTTGAGACTCCGCGTTATGTTAGCTGGATAAACCGTTAGCACTGAGGTCAGCGCTTGTGTCTGCATAGCATGATGTTGTGTTGGAACACAACGAAGAAAAAACATTCCCCTTCATATGTGACGTGGCCTGATATGTTGGCCAAATCTCAGGGCTTTTGCAGAGTTAAAGACAGGCTAACTCAGGTTTGGCTGCGAAGGAATAAGAAAGAGTTTTCTCTCAGGTCTTAGGTTGGCTTTGCTCTTCAGCTGGAAACTGTGCCCTAGTCCCAAGAGCCAAAATGGTCCCTATATCAGAGAGGTGTCTTACTCTTTCTCTGGTTTAAACTGTGAACACCAAGGCGCCATTTTGGCGCCACAATTGAAAATCTTGTCTCATTCATCTACACATTTTGCCCCCGCCCTTGCCGTGTTTATGGAGCCATCATAGGCACTATAAAAGATGGACGTAGCTACCATCTTGGTTGCACGAAACCAGATGCGATGAAGAGCGGTCAAATTGCTTGACAGCTTGTTAGCCAATGAGCGAGCAGGAAATACCACCGCTAATCCTCCTTTTTGAAACATGGTATAACCAAGATTTTCAATAAATAGATTTAATGATTTTATTTTTTTATTTTTATTCAGCATGACCCAAAGTGAGTGACTAAGATGCAGCGATATATTTTTGGTTTTTTTTAGGCACCGCTTCATTGGTTTCAATTTTCCGACCAGAAAGCTGCATCCATCTTTTTTCCTGTCTGTGGGCGCCATCCACATGTCCCGTACGAATGTCCTGCAGTGAGGAGAACAGCTCCTTTGACTCTAAAAGCATTTTAAAATCTTCCTACATACATCATCTCCCATCTGCTGTGTTTCAATACTGGAAATATGAAAGAAGAGTAGTTTAGTTCTCCTTTCTTTTATTGATTCTGCATCTATGGTTAAAACACCCTGTTGTTCTGGATCACTGTTTGATGATGTCACTAAATTTATTGCGTCCAACTGTATATGTGGTTAAAAAAAATAAATAATAAAGATGAAAAGTGATGAATGGTTAAAGGGACTGTTACTCATTTTACTACTGCTTTACTATTGCTGCACTTCCTGCCCTCTCCTATTTGAAGAAGTGGGCCTGGGCGTGGTTCAGCTGGACTCCAGCATGATAGGGGTAGACATGGTTGTTATCTGCGTCTGAGCGTGGCTCTCCAGTGCTCACTCCAAGACAACTGCCTCTGTAAAAAAAAAAATTACACAACCCCCCCAGCTTCCACCACATGTGACAGTTTCTCTGTGTGCCAGTGCTATAGTCTGACTCATCACTGTGATAAATGCACATATTTAACAATCAGATTATTACTGTTAATTCACAGGTGCTCACTGTATAATTGGTTTCTGTGGGTGCATGTGTCATTGTTTCTGTTTTGGGAAACCGCACCAATTTTGTAATGTGATCATTCAAACCCATCCACACCGTCTCCTAAAATAACCCCTTCCCACAGCCACCCAACAAACACTCACGGCACAGGACTCACGGTGCCACATTAGCACTGCCGCATTAAGTCAGTGTCAGACACTGTA
Source organism: Pterophyllum scalare (assembly GCA_024447675.2). NCBI lineage: Eukaryota > Metazoa > Chordata > Actinopteri > Cichliformes > Cichlidae > Pterophyllum > Pterophyllum scalare. Next base: position 50,754 of record JAMQGT020003209.1, read on the forward strand.
GGTGTCTGTGTTGTGTCTCTGCATATCCTGTAAATTCCACTTCAGCTCCAAGGGACATTATGTTGAAGCTGCTCAACTGATCTCATTGACATTTCAGATTAGCACTAAGCAGAGCACCCCTGCCCCATTTCTCTCGGAGGGTCTCTGCCAGCGATTAAAGGATTAAGAAAGCACTTTAAAAAAAAAAAGGTAAGTCAGACATGATTTATTCATGCATTTGCTTGTCGATGCTGTGAATCTGCCATGATAGTTTGATAGGCGGTACAGAACCAGTCAAATGTTTGGACACATTTACAAATTCATATGAATGGATGAGTGCGTCCAAACTTTTGACTGGTACTGTACATGGACAGTTTTTCATCTTGCAGCAGTTGTTGTGTGCATTGCAACTATGTATTATACCTGATGCATGCAGTTTGATAGAAATCCCTTCAGTACATGTATTGAATGCATATATTTGAATTAGATTCAGTCAGACTACTGGCTGCACCGCAGAGCTTTCAGTTTAAACATGTCATCTTAAAATTACCAGCTGCTATTTACAGATTTTGGACTGACTTCTTTTCGGGGGGCTGAAGAACAGGTGGTAGTGCCAGAGCTCAGCTCACTCTTACACTTGCCTGCAATCAGCTGGAAGACTGAGTCTGTCTGTCTGTGGGTGAAAGCCAGTTGTCTCCATAATTCTGTGTGTTTTGAACGCAAACATTTACATTTTATTCCAGCAGGCATGATGATGGTGAGCGATGACTGTCTGGTGGAGTGTAAGATTGATGACAGTGATGAAGATGAATCAGGGGAAGAACAGATAAACACTCCTCCTCCTCCCCCAGAGTTTGCATCCAAAGCCCCGACTCCTGCACTCAGAGCTCCAACTCCACCTAAAGCTCCAACTCCGCCCGCTGCTCCTGCTAGTCCGGCACCCACCCATCCTGTCAGCAGGGATCCTCACGGGATCAACAAGCACCTAAAGGTCCATTTCATATCCCATATCTCCTCTGATAACACGCAATTGCATCTGTTGGTTACTGAGGCCCTTTGAAGCTCTGTAGTTGTTGTGTAAGGAACTGGAAGACAAAAAATTTCATCTCCAGCCATGGTCAAAAAGAAAGTACACCCTCTGTCAATCTTGAGGTTTAACATGTCCGAACATACTAACATAATAAGTAAAGCAAAATGACCTTTATCACTTTCTCTCCTGTTTCCCGCCTGCAGGTGGAGGTCAGTGACGTGTTGGGAGAGTCCAGCGCGCATCAGAGCATAGAACAAGTGTGGGTTTACAGCGTCGTGGGCTTTGAGAAGGCTCGTTTCTGGACGTACCAGTGCCTCTCCTTGCTGCTTGCCGTGCCCTTCGCTCTCCTGTGTGGCATTTTCCTGGCCGTTCTTGCCTGCCTACACGTCTGGTATGCTGGAGAATAATAAAACCTTTGTGGACATGCACTGAGAACGACACACAAATCCTTTTTCTGCAAATAACCACAAGACACACAAGCACAGTTTATTGGAGGTTTTTCTTCATTTTTTTCTTGTACGAAACATCTAGTAACTAGGTTATGTTACCCCAGTTAATCTTTCACTTAATAAAATGTCAGAAAATTGGACTAAAGTGACGTACTTTAAATACTAGTTCTGTTTGATGGTTCAAAACCTGGCGCTTACAAAGCTGGAAAAGTTTGTATTGGAGAGGCTGGAGCAGCATTTCTGGCCACTTTTCTTAAATTTACTGGTGAAACGTGTTTGATTTCTCAAAGATTTTCAAACAAGCAGACTTGTTTTTGCAACCAGAGACGTTGCCCCCTGCTGGCCATTAGAAAGTATGTTGGTTCAAAGGCACTTGTGCATGTCCTAACCCTATTGCACATTTGTCTTAACTCTGCCCAATCCATACTAGCATCCTGATTTATTGTACATACTGTACACACATAGGGTTAGGATTAGAGGTAAGGGGTGGGGTTAGTTCTTCGGGGCGCAGCTCACACCTCCACATGTGTAGCCAGCAAATTACAATGGTTACAATTAAAATGGCTTTCTTTGCAGATTCCTGTTTGCTTGACAGGGTTGATATAAAGATGTTGCATGAGGAAAACACTCTTCTAGGAATCCTGTCATCAGTATTACAGATGTGTCTCTCACAAATCTAAAAGGCTTTTTGGGTCTCATAAGATTTTTTTTCCCTTTATATTACTGCAAGTGGGAAAAATTGGTAGTAAAGCTCAGTGGTGGCACCATAGCCTTCTCTCTTACAACAGACATCTCTAATTAAGATGTTATAAACTTGGGTAAATTGCTGGCCCATTAAGAAAAGGTTGTTTTTGCATGAATTAAACAAACATTAGACCATGTATTAGAGGGCATTAGATGAGTTTTTAGCTAGATTTTGTTATTTTCTGACATTATCAGATTAGTTGTTTGCCATTTCCTGTGTGTATGCCAAGCTAACCGACTGCTGTCAGTAGGGGCGGAGCAGAGATGTCTAACTCAGATCTCTAACCTAGGTGCAAAGAGATGGAAAAGTAATCTATTTTCCTTATATCTTTTTATTAACAGTATAAAGTGTAGCTTCAATATTAGACCAAAGCTTTTTGGCTTTCTGCCATCACAGAGATTATCTTAAACTACATTAGAAAAAAGTCAGATGAAAAACTAGTATGAACCAACTCACGTGGGTCTTGAGGCCAACCACATTCCCAGCTATGTCAACATGGCTGGCTGCAGCTTCACAGACATGAGAGTGGTGTTGATCATCTAACCCTCAGCAAAAAAGCAAATCTTTGAATTTCCAAAAATGTATTTGAATTCTCTGATGATCAAAATCTGCTTTATTTCTGGAGCATTGCTGTTATGCAAGGTTTCTTTTAGAAAGTTTAATAACAAAGTTGCCTTCATTTGTTCTGCCGATGAGAGAAAACAAACTGCTGTCTTTAACTGCTCATGTTGACACGATGTGAGATTAACATTTTGAGCAGACAGGATGGAGTTCAGCAATTATAGATCAATTAATTTGACTTCAGGCGACAGTGTATTTTAAATGAGCTTTGGCCGAGAGAAGACAGGAATGTCACTGTGTTCACAGACTGTGATTTCTCAAAGTGTCCCTGAGCCTGTGTCCCTGTCCCTGACAGAATCACACCTGTTTTTAGTGCAGTGCTGTCTGAGGGCCCAAAGATCACGGGCATGCAATACTGATCTTCAGCCTTATCCCTCTTTTCACCTTGTTTCTCCATCTGTACTGTGACATTGCATGTTGATGAGCATTATTCAGTAATTGTTCCAGAATTTTCAGAAGCAGTTTTTTTGCATATCGGTGGAGCTCTGCCCATCTTTAGTCCTGAGAAACTCTGCCTCTCTAACATGCTCTGTTTATACCCCGTCATGTCACTGACCTATTGTTAGTAGACCTTAAAATGGGACATTTTCTCAGTTCAAATATTTAATGTTTTCTGTGCTCTCTTGTGCAAATCATTGCACTCTGTTTTATTTACATTTTTCACAGTGTTCCAACTTGTTGGGGATTGGGTTTGTATTTACCGCACTCAGTATATTCCCTGAACTGAGAAAGATGACTAAACAAAATGTCTAAAAACAATCTCTGTGTTCACACGAGTCTGAGCACCACGCAGCAATTTTTCACCTGCAAAGGTAGAAAACTGTCACATGAGCGTTCAGACACACTGCACAGGTCTTTCTACTGCCTTAGCTGGCTTCACTCATTTACTCTGATCTTGCTCTCTCCCCAGGTTTCTGGTGCCCTGCCTACAGCTCAGCAACACTTTCCTTCCATGCCTGCGATCCTTGTGTCTGTGTGCTATTGATGTTGTCATTTCTCCCTTCTGTGCATCTGTCGCTCTCTGCTGCAGTCGAATCGCAATTTCACTGTCAAACAAGGACTGGATTCAAATGAGAGACAAAGATAAAGACAAAGACACTGTATGAATATAAATCATGTTCTGAGTGGGTGACTGAGTGAATGCTTAAATTTCGGGGATATTTTTCTTTTCTTTCTAGTTTCATTTAATAACCTATGTTAATAATATTTGATATGTTTTTTACATGTAAAGCCAGTTTGTATTTTATTTCCACTATTAGGCTATATAGAAATGTATTATTATTATTATTATTATTATTATTATTATTTTGCTGATCATGTTAAATTTATTTTGTTTATTTGTATGAAAGCTGAATCAAACTATCAATAAAAATTTCAAAAGTTCTTCATTAATTTTTTTAATTTCTTGATTAATTATTTGTTTATTTATTTTACAAAATGGAATGGATGTAAATGGAAATCAGTCAAAAATCTAAGAAATATAAGGGTTAATAATTGTTTTTTCAAAGTAGAAATGTATTCAGTAAATAATATAATCAGTATTTAATATTTAAAATAATTTATGAAGCAATAATAAATACCATTAATTTTTAATTTTAAAAAGGGAGGCTACACCCTGGCCAACGCGCTGTAATATTTGCGGATGTTGTCACAGTAATTCCGAGCTTTCCTGAAGCCCTCGGAGGCACCGTACAATACGTAGCTACCCAGCATGCCCTTCGCCGTCGCCATTTTTCTTGTTGTGATTAGCTGGGAGAGATATCTTCACACTTCTTGAAAAGTCTGTATGAGATTTTAGCGTTAATCTTGTGTTTTTCTTACTTGTGTTTGAACAAATATTCTTCTGAGCGGACTTTGAAAACAAAGAAGTCAACATGGCGCAGTACAAAGGAGCTGCCAGCGAGGCTGGCAGGGCCATGCAGCTGATGAAGAAACGAGAAAAAGAGAGAGAGCAGCTTGAACAGCTAAAGCAGAAGATTGCAGAGGTGTGAAACTTCTCTCCCTTCATTATATTCTGTTCGTTAAGAATTCCATATCACTGCGAGCTAATTTAACTCTCCATATGTGGCTAAAATGGCAGAACGTAGTCCTTTAGGGCCAGTGAAGGTATCACAGCGGACGAAAACAGTGATAACAACAAGAAAGTATTTAAAAGGTGTACATGCAGTTACACAGTCTAAAAAAAAGACTTTAATCTTTGAGGCGGTACAGCCATTCTTATACTCGCACTTGTCTATTTTTAGGAGCTCTGGTGTAATTGGACAGCTGTGGGCTGTTTCTTTGTCAAGCAGACCTGCTGTGAACCTACAACATGTGGTCAAAGGAGCTCTCAGCAATCCTTAACCTTCTACAACCATAAAAATAATCAATATTTTCAGTGTCCAAATTATCATTTTAGTACATTCTTTAAAAAAAATAAAATAAAAGTACAGGTGAGTTTGGCAACATGAAAAGGCCTGGAAGAAGACAGTGGTGGATGATCGCAGGATCCTTTCAATGCAAAAAAAAAAAAGCTAAGTGGAGAAGGATGCTCTCCAGGAGGAAGGCGTGTCACTATCCAAATTTATCATAAGGAGAAAAACTTAACACGAGTGAAGACACAGGGTTCACCACAAGATGCAGCATATTCACCACCCACCACCCACCACCCACGGGTACAGAAAGGCCAGATTACATTCCCCCACCCCCACCCCCCCAAAAACAATAAAACACATTTGGAACAGTATTCTATAAAAAGAATAAACTGAGACAGATGGAAAAAAATTATGGAGAAAGGCTCATAAGCTGAAGAATACAAAATTATATGTAAATCATGGTGGAGGCACTGTGTTGCATAGAATGCATGGCTTCCTTTAACATGTGGGTCACTACTGTTAAGCCACTAGGTTCTGAAATGTGTAGAGCTATATGTTCTGTCAAATTCAACTAAGTTGAATGGTAGAGTACAGATGAACAATGACCCAAACTACAGTGTGAAGGAAGCCCAGGATTGGGATATTCTACACAGGTCAAGTCAGTTACTTGATCTCAACTCAGCTGAGCTTAGTTTCACTTTCTGATGACAAAACTTACCCACACCTATAAACAAACAGCAACTGAAGACAGCTGCAGTAAAGGTCTGACCCCAGAATGGATAACTGTGTGTAAAAATTGCAGATTGGTCCAACCTGTATAATTAACTGAAAAAGAGGTTTTTAAGGCACAGGCTGTAATGGCGTTCTGAGCTGTTCTCTCTATTGTTGTGACGACACCAAGGATAATAACATTCCTGACCTTCTCTCCACTGAGCCTTTGCTGTGTGTGTTTTCTCATAGGACAACATGGTCAAGGCCAACATTGACAAGAAGTTCTCAGCTCACTATGATGCTGTAGAGGCAGAGCTGAAGTCCAGCACAGTTGGTGAGTATTTTGGTCATGTGTAGATTAGGAGGAAATGTTTGTATGATTCTTGCTTAAGGTTTGTTTACTTGTTTGTTTTCTTAAATCTCTTGATCAGGTTTGGTGACACTGAATGATATGAAGGCCAAGCAGGAGGCGCTGGTAAAAGAGCGAGAGAAACAGCTTGCCAAGAAGGAGCAATCCAAGGAACTCCAGCTGTGAGTTTGTCTTACTGCCCGTTGGTGGCGGAAATACTGATTATTTGTGTTAAGGATTCTCTGAGGCCTGTGCTGCTGCAGGATTTAGTCTTATCCAGGTAACCTACGGGTTCAAGTCCTAGCCATTTTATTGTTCCATAAGCATTATTATATGATGCTTAAACAGAGCACCTGTTTGTACTTGGTGAACTTATATCAAATTTGCATGGAGATTAAGCTTATGTTTGAATTCTGATTGAAAACTAAAAAATTTTTAAAACATTAATTTAATAAATTTTGTTATAATCCATCAGATTACTCTGTGTCTTAATGATAGGGTTGTGACATTAATAAGTCTCTTAACTTACACAGTCAGTAGTTGTGTCTGCTTTTTTTTCTGGCTTAAAATAGGTTAAACCTTATTAATATCACGGCTCTTTTCTAGTCTCACTGACAAAGCGCACACTTTTAATACACTGCTCAAAAAAATAAAGGGAACACTCAAATAACACATCCTAGATCTGAATGAATGAAATATTCTCATTGAATACTTTGTTCTGTACAAAGTTGAATGTGCTGACAACAAAATCACACAAAAATCATCAATGGAAATCAAATTTATTAACCAATGGAGGCCTGGATTTGGAGTCACACACAAAATTAAAGTGGAAAAACAAACTACAGGCTGATCCAACTTTGATATAATGTCCTTAAAACAAGTCAAAATGAGGCTCAGTATTGTGTGTGGCCTCCACGTGCCTGTATGACCTCCCTACAACGCCTGGGCATGCTCCTGATGAGGTGGTGGATGGTCTCCTGAGGGATCTCCTCCCAGACCTGGACTAAAGCATCCGCCAACTCCTGGACAGTCTGTGGTGCAACGTGACGACGGTGGATGGAGCGAGACATGATGTCCCAGATGTGCTCAATCGGATTCAGGTCTGGGGAACGGGCGGGCCAGTCCATAGCTTCAATGCCTTCATCTTGCAGGAACTGCTGACACACTCCAGCCACATGAGGTCTAGCATTGTCCTGCATTAGGGGGAACCCAGGGCCAACCGCACCAGCATATGGTCTCACAAGGGGTCTGAGGATCTCATCTCGGTACCTAATGGCAGTCATGCTACCTCTGGCGAGCACATGGAGGGCCGTGCAGCCCTCCAAAGAAATGCCACCCCACACCATTACTGACCCGCTGCCAAACTGGTCATGCTGAAGGATGTTGCAGGCAGCAGATCGCTCTCCACGGCGTCTCCAGACTCTGTCTCGTCTGTCACATGTTCTCAGTGTGAACCTGCTCCTCCCAAAGGCGGAGGTAGCGGTCCTGCTGCTGGGTTGTTGCCCTCATACGGCCTCCTCCACATCTCCTGGTGTACTGGCCTGTCTCCTGGTAGCGCCTCCAGCCTCTGGACACTACGCTGACAGACACAGCAAACCTTCTTGCCACAGCTCGCATTGATGTGCCATCCTGGATGAGCTGCACTACCTGAGCCACTTGTGTGGGTTGTAGAGTCCGTCTCATGCTACCACGAGTGTGAAAGCACCACCAACATTCAAAAGTGACCAAAACATCAGCCAGAAAGCATAGGTACTGAGAAGTGGTCTGTGGTCCCCACCTGCAGAACCACTCCTTTATTGAGTGTGTCTTGCTAATTGCCAATCTGATGGATAAGTCTGGGTTTGGTGGCTGCCTGGAGTGTACAAGTGTGTACAAGTGTAAAAATTGGTGGAGGGGGGGGATTATGGTGTGGGGTTGTTTTTCAGGAATTCCAACATTACTGCACACCAGTGCACAAAGCAAGGCCCATAAAGACATGGATGAGTGAGTTTGGTGTAGAAGAACTTGACTGGCCTGCACAGAGTCCTGACCTCAACCCAACAGACCTTCTCGTCCAACATCAGTGTCTGAACTCACAAATGCACTTCTGGAAGAACGGTCAAAAATTCCCATAAACATAAACACCTAAATCTTGTGAAAAGCCTTCCCAGAAGAGTTGAAAATGTTATAGCTGCAAAGGGTGGGCCGACATCATATTAAACCCTGTGGATTAACAATGGGATGTCACTCAAGTTCATATGTGTGTGAAGGCAGATGAGCGAATACTTTTGGCAGTATAGTGTAATTTGAGAAAAACTCTGAAAAGAAAAAAAAAAACTTCACCTTAAGTAGGTTTACCTCTAAAGAGCCGTTGACAGCCTCTGTAACAGCCCTTGGGTGGTGTCCAACCTGAATTGTGTTGCCAAGAATATGAAACCCTGAAGCGGCTTATCACAATGTGACAACAATAAATCTTTTTATCTGGGCGCTAGCTCAGCTCAGTAGCAAATAACTGCATGAGACCTTTATTTTCACTGGTAGCCTTTGGGTCTCAGTGGGTCAATATTTATGTTTCCTTTACTCTTTCCAGCAAGCTTGAGAAGCAGAAAGAGAAGAAGAGAAAGGAGGAACAGAAGAGGAAAATAGCCAGTTTATCGTTTAATCCTGAAGACGAGGAAGAAGAGGAGGAGAATGAAGAGGAAGAGCAGGACTGTAAGCATTTGTTCTTTAGGATGCTAAGGCTTCACTCATTTGAAGCTGTTTTAATTTACTGTAGTGTGACTTTGTTCCTTTGTTGCTTTTCCACTCATTTTCAGTCCAGTCCTCATACCTGACAATTTACAAATGAATGTTTTTTGTCTGTTAAGCCACTTAGCACTCACCTATGAATCATTCAAGCATTAAAAAGGCCAGCTAACTCAAGGGAGTGTTATGTCTACAGGCAACTTGGCAAAGAATCGATTTTAAATTGAATCTTTAAGCACTTTGCTTCTAGCAGCCTGTCACATAATTTGTTCCCATTTCTTTAGTTGAATCTACCAAAAATTCCAAAGATAACACCGTTGAGGACAAAAGATGAAGTGACAGGCCTAAGAAACTATCTACAGGAGATGAACAGTATCTGAAAGTCATGTCCTTGAGAAACAGGAAAAGTCCAGGACCTTAGAACTGATCCTTCTACTGTTTGCAGATGTCTCTTTAGAGATGGTCTCAGTGGAAGGGGGCTGTCAAGAAGCGGATTTTTTAGAGATTTTATATTGGGTGTTTGGTTCAACTTGTTGTCAGTAGGAGGTCAGGAGAGAGGTGCAACTTTCCAGCTAGAGTTGTACAGTTGTGGATACAACGTGACATACAAAGTTGTGGATATTTCTATGTTTTGTCTCTTGTGTGACCATCCACTACTGTGTGTGTGTTTGTGTGTGTGTCATTTCCAGGTCTGAAAAGTGAAGCCAGTGCAGAAAGGCTTTAAATTTGAATGAATGAAGGAGACAAGTCCTCTAGTTGAAATAAGGGTCTGTTTTGTTATATAGAAAACCATATTTAAAAAAATAATAATTAGTGACCTCATTAAACACTTTGGTAATCATCCTGTGGGTTCGGTTTCTGGTTTCAGATTTGATTAAATAGAGCACAGTGCTCATATAATTATGGTTCCCATTAGAATGAAAGCAGGATAAATTTGACATTGATTGTGATTAACTGGCTGCTATCCTATGTGTAGTGCCCCTCATTTTCTCAGGCCACTCATTGCTCAACTGTGTCAAATTTTAAATCACCAAGCTAGCCTCAGTTTAAGCCTTCACAACGGGACCTTAGTAACTAGTGGGTGAAGTCATGACGACTACGTCTAGCTTTTATTTACAGTCTATGCAGCATTTTTCTGCATCAGTACAGCTGCTAATTTGTCGAAGTCTTGTGAGAGATTGTAGGAGTCTTAATGGGACTTAGTGGCAAAAAATGTTTTAAAAAAAACATAATTTGAAATAACAATCCTGGATCTAAACATCTGTTTAATAGAGCTAAATCCAAGCTCGTTTCTTTAACCATGATTTTTGTACTGCTAAAACATAAGCTTTATATATATATCGCATGATATCTTATTGATCTTTAACTCTGTCTTGTAGACGCTCCAGTTAAGAAGAAAAAGCTGGGGAAAAATCCAGATGTGGACACAAGTTTCCTTCCTGATCGAGACAGAGAGGTGAGGTCATTGTAAATGAAACTCACTTCATGAGTGTGATAACAACATTTACATTACTTTTACATTAGCTACAGAGATATGTTTCGCAGTGCTCTGCTTTACACGACGAGCTGCCAGACGATCCAGAATTAGAGCAACACTAAGGGCAAGAAGTGATGACCGATTACCTGTCCACGTGCACTTCCTGTTTACTTTCAGCTGCCCATGTCAGCAACAAACGATGTCAGAATAAGTGTTAGTGTTGTGCTGATTAGCAGGTGGCGTGCTCACACCTCTGTAATGTGATCAAATATAAACCCTGTTGGTAAACCTTTCTGCTCCACTGATGGCGTTTGCTTTGTGTGTTCAGGAGGAGGAGAACCGGCTCAGAGAGGAGCTCAGGCAGGAGTGGGAGCTCAAACAGGAGAAGATTAAGAGTGAGTATCAGGATTACAAGTACGTTTACACTAAATACAAGCAGGCAGGCATGAGCTACACAATGATCCACTATTGATTCTTTCTATGGTGACAGTTTGTACATTTTCCCCAAAGGGAGTGTCTCCCGAAGCATTTTTTCCTGAGGGCAATGTGTTTTTTTTTTATTAAGTGGTTTGTGATGGGAGTGTCACAAATTTTCACTATGCGAATTGGGCAGTGTGACAAGGCATTGCTGTGCACATAACTGATACTTGTCTCAAGAGCTTGGAAAAAAAAACTCACTAGACTTCTTTAAGTTTCTGAAGATGTTTCACACCTCATCCAAAACTGTTATAAAACCAGAAGGTGGAGAGTCCCAAGTATTTAACCCTTTAACACAGAGCGTATAAGAGTTTTTCCATACCTATTCACTAATTTTCACTATGCTAACAATACTGGCAATACTAGTGTGACAGGGTGTTGCTGTGCACATTACTGTGACCTGTCTTAAGAGCTTGAGGAAAAAAAAAGAAAAGCAGTTTTGAGGGCTTCCTGCAACAGTGCGAGTGAAATTATTGTAGTGTTGACTGTGAAGCACAAATTTCTCAGCTTTCAGAAATTATTGAATTTTTCCAGTAGGACAAACCATCGCGTAATTACGGTAATGCAAACGTGTCACGATGATACACTCATGGTTAAAGGGTTAAACCGTAATGGGGGGGTTATACCCTTTGGAGGTGGTTGTTGACCCCCTGTTAATCATGAGCACACTTTCATCCGTCCCTCCATTTTCTGCCTCTTACGCGGGCCTGGGTAAGAGGAGCAGTTTGAGTAGAGAAGCCCAGACCTCGCTGTCTTCAGCCACATCCTCAGCTCATCCAGAGGAAAACAGAGGCTTCCCACCTGAGACAGGCATTTACTGGATCTGCCCCGGTGCCTCCTTAATGTAGGACATGCCTGCAACATCTCACCCAGAAGGCACCCAGAAAGCATCCTAGTCAGATACTTGAACCACCTCCTCTATCTCCTGTACGTAAGGCATGTCCGTAGGATTGAAGAGGTCCTCTGAGGATTCCTTCCAGTACATGTCTACATCCTCAGTTGAAGTCAGCAGCATTCCATTGTACACAGTATGAGTAGAGTACCGCTTTTCCCTCCTGAGTCACCTGATGGTTCGCCAGGATCACTTTGTGGCAGACTAAAACTTTTTCCACAGCCTCACTGAATTCATCCCACACCCGGATTTTTGCTTCAGCTACTGCCAGAGCCGCTTGGCATGCTGGTACCCAGTAAGATTCCACTATCAGCTTGAAGGTTGGTTATGTTCTCCTCTGATGTCTACCATCTAGCTTGGGGATTACCACTATAACCGGTGTCTTTGTGGCCACAGCTCCATGCAGCCACCTCTGCAATGGAGGTGCAGAACATGGTCCATTCGGCCTCAATGTCCCCAGCATCCTTCAGAATGCTGTCAAAGTTCTGCAGGAGGAGCCGCGCCCTCCAACTTATTGTGGTGGAGGGGTTTGTGTAAAGCTATGTTGTCAGATCAGTTCACTCGGCCCAGAACAGGGTTACCGGGGCCCCACCCTGAAGTCAGGGCTGAGGAGATGGTTTAAGGTAGAGCACTTAGTGGCCAGGCCTAAGCCCATGGGGTCTGGTGGGGCATAGCCCAAAGAGTCCCGCCCTCTAGTGGGCTCACTACCTGGAGGAGGCACCATGCATCGGGCTGTGGCCAAAGGCAGAAGCCCTGGTGGTCTGATCCTCAGCTACAGAAACTAGCCCCAAGCTCCCACAAGATTCAGATGAAAAAATAAAGTGCTGTCATAGTGATCTCGAGCCCTGATAGCTGAACACTCCCAGAAGACTGCTGGCATTAAAAAATTCCTTTGGGGGACAGAAATGTAAATGTTCTTCCTTAAAAACAAAAATAATTGTTGTTTTATGCGTACAGCACCTTTCTTAAACAATTTATTGAACAATACTGTTATAGGTTTCTCCACTTAAAGTACTAAAATTACTAACTGAGCCGTTGCTCCTTCGTGAGCGAGTCTGTTATCCTGGAGATGAGCTCAAACACCATCGTCATGACCAGAAGGTAGCAACTGCAATCCTGTACTTTTTCCATTTTTATCCCTTTTTATATTTTAGTTTTTTCGTTTGTATTTAAAGTAGTTTATGAAATCCTGTCATGAAAACCAGTTTTGATGTTCTTATGTGCCACTGGTTGACTCCTGATGTAAGAATGCCTGAATGATTGAAAGGCACACATTTTTCCACTTTGACTGTTCCCATATTGTGTGATATGAAAATATTTTTGACCATAAAATGCTAGGAGCAGCTCTTAATTAAAAGGTTGCCATTGCATTATTATTAATATTAAATTACTGTGGCAGCACAGCAGTGTGCAACCTTCTCTGCCAAGTAAAATAATGGTGTATATCTGTGTCATCAGATGAGGAGATTGAGATTACATTCAGTTACTGGGATGGCTCTGGACATCGAAAAACTGTCAAGGTAAAGACTGATACAACACACACTCTCTGTAGACAACTTAAATTGAGGTTTTTAAGGAGAAAAAAAACACACCCTGTGTAGCAACACTCCACACAGCATTCTCACCTCATGTTTCATTTTGTCCGTGTGTGTGTGTGTGTGTGTGTTTCTGCTGCAGATGAAGAAGGGTAATACCATCCAGAACTTCCTGCAGAGAGCCCTGGAAGTCCTCAGGAAGGACTTCAGTGAGCTCAGGTGAGTTTAGATATGAGGTCTCTGGAGACTGAAAGTGTTCTTTTCCACTCGGATTGTTCGAGAATGCAGGAGGTTACAATTTGCAAAACTAGCTGAAACGGCTCTCGTCTTGACAGAAGTGTAGATGAGCATCCAGAACACGTTGGCTACATTGGTCACTAGAGACCATCCACCCAAATACAGCATCATTTGAAGTTGACACTGATGAGCAGCTGTATCAGCAAAACTGATCTGAAAGGGTTTTAAAAGTATAAAGCAATAAAGCTATTCTCTTTGTTTTTTTTGTTTTTTAAAAAGCCACCTGGGAGTTATAGAGCCATGACACATTGATAAATGTTCTTTTTTTTAAACTGTGCTTATTTTTCCCTGCTTTTTAGGTCTGCTGGAGTAGAGCAGCTGATGTACATCAAAGAAGATCTGATAATTCCACATGTAAGCGCTGTGGCATACCTGCTGCCAAACTATTACTTCACTTTTTCTCCTTTTTTTCCCCCTTGTCTTTGTTTAAACACCTGTGCGCCTGTAGCTACAACTCAGAGACACTTTTTGATAGTTAAGCGCAGTTGCGCTGATAGATTGTTGATCTTCTGTCACTGTTGGAAAGAGAGTCTTTGTGTTTTTGATGTGTGAGATTTTGATACAGTTTATGGTATGATGTTAAAGTTTTACGTTGTTTCTCTTTCAGCATCACAGTTTCTATGACTTCATTGTGACCAAAGCCAGAGGCAAATCAGGTAAGCAAGCGTCAACAGCATCCACACTGTGGAATAATGTACTACCAAAATAATGCAGTGTAAGCGCACATTTTCCATATTTCTCTCTGAAAACAGTGAGATCATTTTGATTTATTTACATATTTATTAACTGTCAAATGGCAAAAATCAGCTGTTAATTTCTCTCAATGGCAGATGCTTTTTTCCCTGTATGGAGATTTACAGATGTGTGTTTATAAAATAAATAAGTATGCAGATGTGCCGCAGGAAAGCAGGAAAAAATGGTTTGTTTTTAATCCACTGAGTGTCATATTTATTACTTCATTCTTTAAATTAATGGCATTTTGTGCTGTTGAGGTTGATTGTGCAGCACCCTCAACTGCTGGACGACCATTTGGTCACCACAACTCCTTGTATCCGGTTTCAGGCAGCAAAAAAAATTCATTGTAATCGCTGACTGAGCACTGTTCGCACGGAGGTTGCCATCCTGCTTTTATTCTAGTGTGATAGAGGCCTTAAGAAGCCTCAGCGTTCACATGTTTTTTGGAGCCTGAGGCGGTCATGTTTGGATTAGATGGTGGCGTTTAGCTTCATTGGTATGTTGCATCTATAAACTTGAACATTTCAGTATGGGGGTCCATGGGGATTGGCTCACATTTGTTAAAACTGTAGTTTTAGGCAGTTAGTAAATTAAATAGTTAAAATTTTGGAGTATTAAGTATGCAAAAACGTTTGTTTTCCTCTCCAGCATTGACTGTACTGAGAACTATCAGTGCACTACTGAAGCTATAGAAACTTTTTAAACCCGATGATTGTCAGATAAGTGCATTCCAAGTTTCGCTATTAACCTCTTTATGTTATCGTGACAAAATCTCGCCTCTGAAATTCTTTCTTTGTTAAAAGCTTTGTGCTTCTTAGTTTGCTGCTTTTTTTACCCGGTTGATGGTGTCTCTCCACAGGCCCTCTGTTCAGCTTTGACGTCCACGATGATATCCGACTGGTCAACGATGCCACTGTGGAGAAAGATGAGGTGAGGGAAACAGTTTTATTAGAGAAAAGTTAGTTCTTTTTGTTTGTTTTAGCTGATTGGAGCAGTTGATGCTAAACAAAGAAGAAGGAACTATAGATTAAATCAGTTTCTAGTGTTGCGTGTCCAGCATGAGACACAGAGGAAGAGAGAAATAAGAGGATGAAACAAAAATGAGAAATGAAAAGAAAGAATGTGATGGTGAACGCAGAGAGACGAGTGGAGATTAGAGAGACAAGCAAGGCCCTTCACGCTGCATATTCGCTATGTAGATTAAAAACTTTGAGGGAGCATCAATTCTGGAATAAAGAGGAGAATTAAAATTGAATAACTGGAAGAATGAATGACACCTTGTTAGGCACAGAGGTAAACCGTTATTTGGACTGATGCATCTGTGTGGTGCTGGATTGTTCGGGCTTAGCGAGGTGCTTGTTATCACTCATCTGGTGGGCAGAGCCACACGGGTCCAGCCTGCTGTGGTTCCACAAGAGGAGCCGTAGGGGTCCTGTGCCACGTGGACTGGGCAGCAGTTGAAGGCAGGTGCTCTGCCCCGACTGGCTTTAGGGACAAAAATATATATGTATATTTCTGTAAAATGTAATCTTTGTTCATGTTGAAATGTAAAAACAAACCAAAATATTTAATGCAGCTGTGCTCTTTTGCCTCAAGTCTCATGCAGGTAAAGTGGTGCTGAGGAGCTGGTATGAGAAGAACAAGCACATCTTCCCTGCCAGTCGCTGGGAACCATACGATCCTGAGAAGAAATGGGACAAATATACGGTGAGTCATTTTTGATTAGAAAAAATAATCAGATAGTTAATTACTCAGTTTTGCTTTAAGGGCATCTCGGGGGTTTTGGTGCAGCTTTGGTGATGAGGCTCTGTGTGGCCTCACCTCCAAAGCTGCAAGAAAAGCTTTGAAGCTGAGCCAACATTTGTCAGGTTAGTCGTTAATTGCAGGTGCAGGACCAGACTGTGAGGCAGAGGAGAGGGAGGAGTGTATTTTCCACATGTTCATTTCAGCTTCAGTTTAGTTCTATTTATATAGTGCTGTTTCACAATGACAGTGTCATCTCAAGGTACCTTTATATTGGAAATAAAAGCCCCACAATAAAGAGAGAAACCCTAAAGATCAGGCAGTCCCCTGTGGGAAAGCACTTGGCAGAAGTGGAAAGGAAGAACTCCCTTTTAACAGGAA
Organism: Pterophyllum scalare; assembly: GCA_024447675.2. Taxonomy (NCBI): domain Eukaryota; kingdom Metazoa; phylum Chordata; class Actinopteri; order Cichliformes; family Cichlidae; genus Pterophyllum; species Pterophyllum scalare. The sequence continues at coordinate 67,253 of JAMQGT020003209.1, forward strand.
ATGACCTTTGGCCAAGCCAGGCTTAGGGAGACGGCTGAGATCTGTGAGGTGGTGGGGCTGGCAACCTGATCCAAACAAAGGGTAGGTTCAAGGCTCACCTGGTCCAGACCAAACTATAAGCTTTATCAAAAATAAAAGTTTTTAGTCTAATCTTAAAATAGAGATGGTGTCTGTCTCCTGAGTCCACAGTGTGGGAGTTGCTATCACAGGAGAAAGCAATGATAGCTGATAGTCCTGCCACTCATTCTGCTTTTGAAACCACTAGTAAGCCAGCAATCTGAGAGCGAAGTGCTCTCCAGGAATAATCTGGTCCTCTTAGGTCCTATGATTTTAAATTTGAGTCTGGATTTAATCGAGAGTCGGTGAAGAGAAGTCATTATGGGAGAAATTACTTTCTGCTCCCTGCACGAGGCTTGCACAGGATGTGGTGACTCATGTAGCACGAGTTTTCTTTGCAGTTTTTACGAGGGACGACAAAAGCAAGTCCAAAGCTTTGTACTGCTGGATTGCAACAATGAGAGCTTATTTTCCACTTTTGTGATTTTAATTTTTTTTAAATGCATTTGTGAAACAAACATCTGGCTTTTTAGTGCTGAAAAATTAATATGCACATATATTATAAAAGTACTAAAGAAACTTTAATGACCACATCAGGGAATATGCACTGCATGCTGCTACTAACAATAATCATTTTGATGATTTTGTGAGTTATGTACATGTAGTCTGGTAGTCCAAGAATAAAATAAAACTATGCAGCTGGAAATTAACATAACAAGCTCCCCTGTCTTGTTAGTGCAACTGAATGTCAGCACTGCTAAGGCAGAATCTCCAAATGGCTGACTCTTAAATGGACAATTACACATTCAGAGCCTTCAGGTACTATTATTTATCACTGATTATTGTTGTCTTTTAATAGGTTAATATTATAGCAAGTGAGATTTCCAATGACTGGATGAGTATTTGTAGTGAGAGTAAGGGAAAAGCTGGAGCTCAAGTTTTTTGGGTTTTTCTTTTAGATAATATCTAGTGGCCATTTGACTGAATTGCGCAAGGTGAATTGTGTTCAGCCTTGGGGCCTGAGCAAAAAAAATCTGACAGTTTAATGAGGACGATGCACAATCCATCCCCTTTAATCAGTGTGTTTGTTTCCAGTCTTTTGGAATAACTTGATATTTTGTTTTATTTTCCAGATCCGATGAGACGGCCTGCACCTCCACTGGCTGCAATCCTCCGTGCGAGTGTTTGTTACTTTCCATCTTGTTGTAATTATCTGTTTTAATATAAAGTATTTTAAAGTGCTTCTTTTCCATATTTGATTGGTTTTATTTGAGCCCCCCCCCCAAAAAAAAATGTCTTTAAATTGCCACGTTCTTGTGTACATAGGTGATTACTTTGAAGCTTCTGTTGGAACGTCTCCTGAATAAAATGAGCCTGGCTAACACTCATCAGTCTTTGTTGATTTTGGCACAGCTGCTTTTTTTTCCTGTTTTCTGTCTTTCACCTGTAACTTGTGTTTAAAAGGAAAAAAATCTTTTTTTTTGTTGTTTTGTGCCCCCCCCCCCAATAAAAAGCTTATGTGGCAACAGAACAGTTAGAACATGTATAGTGAGCTCGTTGGCCACACCTCCCCCTGCAGCCTGAAGGCACCACTCCCCTCCACGTCTTTCTCCCTTCTTCTTAAGGTTGCTGTCACTTAACTCGCGCTGTAGTTGCCAGTGTGTTGGTGAGGGTTTGAGGTCCGGTGCTTGCAGTGGGACGATGAGGTGCAAAATATAGCAGCATGTGGGGGCTTTTGTACCTGCTTTTGACTCTTGCTCGGCCGCTCTGGTGTCAGACCACAGCTGCTCCTGTCACCGCTCAGGACTGCAGTCTGGACTGTATCCAAAAGGTACGCTGTCCTTCAACTGTTAACTCACTGAACATACTGAGAAATTTGGAGTGTAACCTGCAGCATCATGTTTTATTTGTTTTTTTTATCAGTTTTATGACCCCTTCAGATGTTCTCCTGCCCTTTGTTTTAAATGTGAATAAGTCAGTCAGTTGATTTGATTAAACATGTTTTATGTAAGGCACGTAACAAGAAATTCTTCTGTTGGTCCTGGTTTTATCCTTAAGAAATGTTTAGGGATTCTTTAAGAGGTTGCAAGATGAAATCCAATGAGTGGTAAATAACCCGCAGAAGGAATGTGTTCCTGCTACAGATGATTAGGATTAGTTTTTGTGGTAATAAGTGACTGACACAGAAGGCAAATGAAAAACAAGGCATCCTCAAGAAAAAGGTAAATTCTTCAAATATCAAAAAGTCCAGGGAAAAAAACCTGCCTCTTTTAAAAGGTTTAAGATGGTTTAAAATCCCAGCCCTTTAAGTTCAAAGGACATGCCCAGATCTTTTCCTTAATGTTTGTTCGCGTACATACACATTTTAAATGCAAATGATGAGAGCACAATTTGGAGACCAGAGAGCGTGATGATGCAACTCATTAGTGATTATCCAAAATGTTGATTTCATCTGAGCCAGATGTCTGAATCACTGTCAGTGCTGCAGCAGTCTTACTTGAAAAGGCATTACCGCTGGCTAATTGTGCCACAATGTGGAGGTTAGGCCAAGGAACCATGCTCGCGTGTTCCCATTAAATTTCCTTTAGATTGACAAATGAAATGGACTAAAAAGGAATGGAAAAACTGAGTCTTAACATGTTTATTCAGCCTGACTTGCTGCACTTATGGCACACAGAAACTAAGTATTTAGGCTATGCAGAGTTTCTGCCCAACCTGCCCCGCATGGTTTCTCTCTTACACCTGAGGCACATACAGCATTTCTTTTCATCACTTTTTCTCGGTTGTGAGCTCTAAAACCTGCAGGGCGAGTCAGCAGTGGTAGAAAGTTTACAAACCCTTTGCTAATGATGAAAATACCAATGAAACAACCAGTGTTAAGCCCATCTATCTGCAGGGACTGAGATGCTGACAGCCTCCTGCAACTTTCTGCACTCCTCCCTAGCTGCAGAATTGTAAAATGTTATTGGTCTATAGTTATCAATTACATATTTGCTATTAGCTGACACGTAAAACTATTACTGGCAAATTGTACATGTGTAAATAACCAAAAGTAAAGATAAAATGTTCCCCATTGGTGTTACATGGATCAGTATCACTGCTGCAGATGTTTAAGGTTGAGCTCATTTTAAATATTTTATATTCTGTTTATTCTACAGCAATGCATCATATTCTATAAAATCACATGTATGTCTTGTGACTTGCCTGCATCACACAAGCAACCTGTGATGGCCTAATTTGTTAGCCCCATGGGCTGAAAGCAGCAGTGAGGTGGTAAATAATGTTTATTTAAATAGACAAACATAGGAATTATGACACATTCATTCCCTGAGCATAAGTACCAGTCAAATATATCCCTCTGGAGTCTAGGGTGCTTTAAGTGTGAAGAAGCATGAACTATAATTACACAAATAAATAAATGCGGTACGTGGATAAATGCACTGAACGTCTGTTCAGTGATCATATTTACTCTCTAACTCAGCGCAGTGAGTCAATGCTGATCAGCACCTTCACTGCAGTTTGTTTGAACTACAAACAGCCACTGTTTAAACACAAACAAGCTGCAGCTCATGGACTTAGGTTTTACATATGGAATATCACACTGAGAACCTCGTTAAACAGACCTGTATGTTTATATTCTACAAAGAAAGTTCTTCTAACTCAGTGTTACAATGTTGTCAGTTTTGATATATAGTTTAAGCCATGATATGTAAGTGCATGCAGATGTTTGGAAATAAAAGCTCCTCTGTTGATTGTTACTTGGCTTGAACTGAGCTGAACTGGTGCCACACTTTTTCCTTTAGCAGGCAGAGTTCTTTACATTGTCAAACCACAGTGTAAATGCAGGACAGCAAAAGTGCTGAATTCAGGGTCTTTTGTGATATGGGAGTTTTTTGTCAAAGGCTCGGCCTAGTTCGGCTGTTTCGTGGAAAAGGTCAAGGTGTTGTCGCAGCCTTGGCGGCGGCATCGGCGGCGGCATCGGCAGCAGCATCGGCAGCGTCTGTTCCACAAAACCTTTCACACTGGCCACAACTCGAGAATGATGTGACCTGGGATCTTCAAATTAACACCATAGGTGCATCTACTAAAAATCTTTGACGAGTTTGAATTTTGGCGACCTTGACCTGACGGTAAAGGTCAGAGGTCAAGTTTTCTGGAAATCTTGTGAACATGATAACTTGAGAATGACGACGGATCCAAAACAGCCGGGCATTGGCACCCGCTCTTGTGTCATTGCTACTCACTTTTGGCAGCTGAACAAGGTTTGTGCACAGTCCTGCTTTTCATTATGAATCACAGTGTGAGGTTTGACTTCCTTATTTTCTCTTCTACAGGGAGACCCAGCATGTGAATACTGCAGAATAACCAGGAGTCACATCACAAAGGCTCTAGGTTTTAACTCTATTGAGGCATTTGGAAGTAAGTCAGGTTCAGACATCACCCTGCAAATATCTGAGCTCTGTGTGACTAATTGCACTGACAACACCGAGTTAAAGTTTGAATGAACTTCATTCGCACATATTTAGGCAGTGCTAAGAATGTGGTTGACCTTGTTGTCTAGCTCCAACCTGCACCTTGCTGCAAGCCTAAAGAGCCAGTGCAGAAAAAATAAGACAAGCATGAAAGGAACTGTAACTCTGTATACTGCTCCCAGTCTTGGTCAGGATTATCTGTAAAAAAAAAAAAAAAAAAAAAAAGATTTTAAATCTCAGTGGGACTTTCCTCGTAAAATAAAGGTTTAAAAAAAAAAGAAAGAAAAAAACTAGAGGTAGGCAATGCCAGTTCCTCCATGGCACGGCATTATCACACACCTGAACACTCCAGACCAGCAAACTTAGAAAACTTATAACAAGCTAAGAATCAAAAGCATATGCAAACTGGGAAACAAAACAGAAGAATTTCAATGAAAACAGAACCTAAAAGAACAAAACACAAAACGCTGGGCAAAAGGCCCAGGACCATGACGCTCTTAGGATCAAACTGGGCTTGATGTGGCCCACAGAGTAAAATGAGTTCAACGCTCCATAAGCTACTCCTGCAGATTCAAAGAAAAAGATGAAGGTCACAAGTTTATGAAGGGGTGTAAACATAAAGACATTCGTCATAATTACAGTATTTGGAGTTGTTGTGAATATTTGTTCATTTGCGGGGGTGGGAAGTAAGAAAGTATAAATACTTTGTTACTGTACTTTTTCAGGTATCTGTACTTGAGTATTTATTTTTCTGACAACTGTCTACTTTTACTGCCTACATTTTTACACATATCTGTACTTTCTACTCCTTACATTCTCAAAACAAATGCATTACTTTAGGCTTATCAAATACAAGGAGATGAAATAGGCAAAAACATAAAGTTTTGGCATCACTTACAATGCTCTACTTGGAAGTTAAAGTTGTAGCCGTGGTACTTCAGCATCCAGTTAGTGCTCCTGAAGAGGAGTGAGCATAAAGGGAGTAACGTGTTGCTAATTTCAAACCCTGAAAAGGAAAAGTGGAAGAGAATGGATGGATGGATGGATGAAGGTTCACACTGCGGTACATTTATTAGAATGACTACAAGTAACATCTCTCTAGTTGATATTACTGGAATGGTTCAAATTAAATTTGTTTTAGACAGTCGTGTTCCCCAGACGATCAGCAGTGGGATAATGTGATCAGTATATACACTATTTTGCAAGTAGTGTTCACTCACACATCCAAATCACTGAATTCAGGCGTTCCAATCACTTCTGTGGCCACAGGTGTATAAACCAAGCACCTAGGCATGTAGACGGTTTCTACAAACATTTGTGACAGAATGGGTCGCTCTCAGGAGCTCAGTGAATTCCAGCGTGGTGCCGTGATAGGATGCCACCTGTGCAACAAGTCCACTTGTGAAATTTCCTCGCTACTAAATATTCCACAGTCAGTTGTTAGTGGGATTATAACAAAGTGGAAGCGATTGGGAACTACAGCAACTCAGCCACAAAGTGGTAGGCCACTTAAAAATTCACAGAGTGGCGTCAGTGGATGCTGAGGTGCAAAGTAAAAAGAGGTCACCAACTTTTTGCAGAGTCAGTCGCTACAGACCTCCAAACTTCATGTGGCCTTCAGATTAGCTCAAGAACAGAGCGTAGAGAGCTTCATATAATGGGTTTCCATGGCCGAGCAGCTGCATCCAAGCCTTACATCACCAAGACAATGCAAAGGTTGTGCAGTGGTATTGCCCGGAGACCAGTACTTGTCTGACTGCATTGTGCCAAGTGTAAAGTTTGGTGGAGGGGGGGGGGATTATGGTGTGACCATTGGCTACAAAGCAGACAACATTCCATCAGCCCCAACTTCACTTGTGTTTGGTGAAAAGCACTACATAAATTTTAGGCATGTTAGCATACCTATTGACCAACCCTGCGGCGATATCTACTGAGAATGTCTATAATCCTTTCATGCTGTGGGCTGCATGTCTGTTTTTATTCCTCTTCAGGTTGTATTCCATGGCCATGTTTCGAGCTGCTAGGAGATGAAGACCCTAAAATCTGCCAACACTACGTTCAAGCACCAAAAGATGTGAAGGTTGAGTTTCTAAATGAGTCAAACCCTGAATCCGATAGCATCATTGTCTCCTGGAAGCCCAGTTACTATGGTAAAATTTGGTTGTTTTTAAGACTATTGTTCCAACTAATTTATTATGGTATATAATAAATTTCCTCCTCTAGTTATTTTTGACTTCGTGGAGGGACATTGACAGGACTTGGTTTTGCTTTGTTATTATGAGAGGTTAAAAAATTCTGTAAAAGGCTGTAAAAAACAAACAAACAAAAAACACACCCATAAATTTGACAGTGTGTAACTTAGATGACGGGTTGTAGCCAATTCTGTAATGCATCACTTTCTTCCTTTTGTGTTCGCTGCAGGGATCGCCTTCCTTAGAGGCTTTCAGGTGTCCCTCCAGGCTTTGGGAGGAACTAGTGTTGCCTGTCAGCTCTTTCTCTTCCATCGCAACACATCCCTCCCAGCTTTACATGCTCAAAGGGTAGGATGGGCCCCACTCTCTTTGACCTTTGGCCTTTTTTTTTTTTTTTTGGCCTGGTATTATGTTTTGACCACACAAAGCTTTTGAGGTTTTTAGTTGCAGCTAGTTTTGATTATAGATAAATAAAAAATAATAATAGCTTTCACGTGGATATATTTGTATTTTTTTTTTTATTTTATTTAACTTTTATTTATACAAGTAGTCCCATTCAGACTGTGACTGATTTGCAAGACAGACCTGTTTCAAACAAGCATAATAAAATTATAAGAAAAATATGGAAACAATAAAATAGTGAATAAATGGTCAAACGTTTACACACTCATATTGAAACAAGAGCAAGTTCCCAATGATGATTTCCCAAAATTGTTTATGTCTTTTAAAGTCTACGAGCAAAATCAGTTGCAAGGGCTGCAAGTTGGCACTTGGCAACAGTGGGAAGGAAAAACTCCATTTTAACAGGAAGCAGAACCAGGCTCAGGGAGGGGCAGTCATCTTCCGAGACCTTTCAAGAAACTTTGGCTAAAATACAGAGTTTGGAGATTGGTTTGTAATTATTGACCACCCTTTTTTTTCTATATATTATTGTAGGCTCTTTACCGTACTGTATAATTGGAGCATGAAATTTAATGTTCCTCACAACACCAGCCACCCAGTGAAAACTTATGTGGCACATTGTTTTTAAAAACAAGATCAATAATAGAAGATTTATCTGGGGATTTGGGATTCAGGCATGTGGGGCTTTGAATAATTTGCATTAGATTTAAAACTAAGCAGTGGTCCTTAAAATCATCAGACACAGAAGAAAGCCAGTCCCAATCTAAAATAACCTTCCAGAATAATTTCATTAAAATGCAATTCAGATAAGAGTTAAACTAAAGATGACAGCGTGCCAGAGCAACCAGACGGGGGCCGATAACAGACAACAACAGTTAAAGACTGACTTCAAAACAGACTAATACTTAAGCGCAAAATTTCAAATCGCTCAGGTGCAGATGTAGAGAACAAATCCTGAACAGCAAAACAAACCTTCATACGGTCTGAGCGGTAAATGTTCAATCCATCAATTGTCACATCCTTATCCCACACAGCTTTTGAAAGCCAAGTCTCAGAAACAACAATTACACCAGTTGAATGAGCCCAGAATAAAATCCTATCCATTTTAGGTAGCAAGCTTTGAGTGTTTATGTGAAGGATGTGTAACCCAGGCAATTTCTTAAAATCAGCTGGTGTATCGCATCTAGCCAGGGGGCCAGTGTTAGGCTGAATACCAGTCAACAGTAGCAGCATCATTATTACACACTTACCTGTAAAATTTCTTGCAGACAATAATCCCTAAAAAAAAAAAAGAGTCAGATTCAGCCACACTAATATGCCAAGGCCTGCCAGGAGACTCAGATGTCACTGCAGTGGAAACGTCTGGAAATGTTTGGAGCTACAAGTGATTCCTAAATCTTTCCCAGTGGCAAGAGCTTGACACTTTATACTGAAGATCATCCAAAATGGATTGAAGTCTTTTGTAACAAGCACATCCCTAAAGGACTAAAGATTTCCCAAGCTTTAAACATCTCAAGGAGTGCAAGCAATCATATTGAAATGGAAGGAGTATCAGACCACTGCAAATCTACCAAGACCCGGCCGTCCCTCTAAACTTTCATCTCAAACAAGGAGAAAACTGATCAGAGATGCAGCCAAGAGGCCCATGATCACTCTGGATGAACTGCAGAGATCTACAACAAATAAAAAACCTGGAAAGTGGTGGTAAAAAGAAACAGGTGGAGGAATGTTCTGCAACTGATTACAATTATTGGCAACAGGCCAGTAACACAAGTGGGTTTAAAAAGAGCATCTCAGTAATGATGGGTAGAGTTTCACCAATCTGCAAAAAACTTAATCTGCACACTGTGAAAACAATTTCAGAATGATGTTCCTCAGTGTAAAATTGAAAACTTTGACATTTTAAATTCTTTTTGGAAAACATGGGCAGGCATCCTCTGGGCTAAAGAGGACAGGGACCATCTAGCTTGTTATGAGTGCTCAGCTCAAAGGCCTGCATCTCTGATAGTATGGGATGCATCACGCATTGGCAGCTCACACAGCTGGAAAGGCACCATCAGTGCTGAGAGGGATATACAGGTTTTAGAGCAACACACCCATCCAGACGATGTCCTTTTCAGGGAAGGCCTTTCGTACAGCTTCTATTAGAACAGCATGGCTGGCTCTTTGCCTTATATTAAAATTAGTCTGATGATCTGAAGTGACAAATATGCCCAAAAAAAAAAAAAAAAAGCCTATCCCAGTTGTCATAGGGCAAGAGGCAGCGTATACTTTTTTAAAGCCTTTTACCCATATGCATGCTTGATTATCCTCTCCTTACTTTACTGTATTTGTCCAAGAGGTTTACTTATTTTATTTTTATGTTTACTTATTGCGTGTAGCAAGGACAATGTAACACTTTTTAAAAAGTGTAAAAAAAAAAAAAAAAAAGACCATCTTTGAAGTGTGTAATGTATCCACACTACAATCTGTTAACAGTGGATAGATAACAAGTACTGCTGCATTCTGCAGGTGTACAAGTCAGACCCATTTCCCGGCCTCTCTCTTGGATCCCAATATGCCGTGACTGTCATGGCTCTGCCAGTGCCCGAGAAGTGGGAGAAGTTCTACCACAGTGAGATCTTCTCTACGAGATGTAAGACCCGGCTGAGCGCACACACAAGTTAAATTCAAACGGTCTGACTTATTTTGTTTTGGTTTTTTTCTGGGGGGGTTTGGTGGTGGGTTGTTCTACTTTCAGTGAGTCACCTTATAATAACTAATCATATTCTGTCATCAAGCTCTGCTGTTCTGTCAACATTACATTTTTCTGCCAAGCATTAAATCAACAGTGGATTTTTAGTAAACTGCACTTCATGTTTTTGCATGTGTTTGCAGCGTGTGCCGAGAAGAAGGGTTTTGAGCAGTGCAAAAATGGTGAGAGAAGCTTAGTTTCCAGTGAAATCCATTATTCAAGAGTGTTTCTCTAAAGATGAGCTTAATACCTGACCATATGTTATGGCCTGGTTATAGACTGGTACCCTGAACATATTGAGGTCCAGCAGGAAGGCACTGCCATCACTGTGACCTTTAACTTGGCTCCCCCAAATCTGGGCATAAGAAGCTACTTCTCACTGTGTTATGCAAATGGCATGAAAAAATACACCGACATAACACCTGTAAGTAGTTTCTCCTGCAGCAGCTTTGTTTTTATCCAGTGCACTGCTTGTATTTACTTTAGCGAAGTAAGGTCTCTTTATAAATATAATAAATATTAATTTCTTCACCTTAGGATTTGACCACAAATAAAACTCACCACAGCTATCAGCTGAACAACCTTCAGGAAGGAGCCAATTACACCTGTGAGGTAAAGAATAAAAATTAATTAACAGCATATGTAAACATTAAATCCCAAGGTCAGATATGTACTTTCAGGCTGAACCTTTTCACACAGATTGCAGCTAACGAAGTGGATGCAGTTAGGAAGGTGTTCAATATTCAGGTCACTCGTATTCAGAAAGGTAAGGAAGGCTGGTTTGTTGCTGCATATTCATATGATAATGATATTACAGTAGGTGCAAAGATCTTTTATTTGTAAAACTATATCTACTGACCCATATTCAGGTTGACATCATGCACATTTTTATCAAGAGTTGTCCGCCATATTAGGAAAATTATATATTCTCCAATGGCTGGCGAGTGGCTCCTGGAGGTTCCTGGCAGTCACTAGGTGAGATCAATCACAAAGAAGGTGCTGCACCAAAAATCTCCTTGTGATTCTTTGGTTGCTAGCAGTACACAAACTACAGGAAGGCGCCAACTTGTCTGCAAGTACGAGTGAAACTTGAAAATGTGTGATGATCCCAGAAACAGAACATTAGCCTTCAAAGTAAAAGTTGTCTCAGTACTGCAGCCAACATGTTTCAAAAGGTACAACTTTTAGTTTGAAGGAAAATGGTCTCTGTTTCTGCTGTTCACAGTTTCACTGCAGCTCAGAGAGTAGGTGGTGCGTGTTTGCAGACAAGTCAGCATCTTCCATGCACACTGACAACCAAAGCAGGCATAAGGAGGTTTTTGGTGCAGCACCGTAAACCTCTTTGGGAACAATTTCACTGTTCCACTGGCAGCAGCCCCCAGCAACTAATTTATTTGCCAAATGGTCGGGGAATACCCATTTTTTCCTTGCAACCAGTGGTTTCCAAATGATCAGCAATTGGTGTCTAGTCCAGCATTACTTGTTCAAATTGGCAGACAAGTTAATGTAGCTTAGTGGTCACATGATTGTAAAATCTGTGTGCTACATATGTACATGTGTGGCCAGTGCCATTAGTCTTATTTTAACTAGCCTAATACTTTGAAAAGCAGTGAAAAAAGCCACTAATCTGTCTTAAGACATAATTAAAACTAAAAGTTCAGAAAAAAAATACTCTTATTACAGAGGGGTTCTAATGTATATTTTGGCGCCTCAGAGAAAACTTACTGAATTATTTGTATCAAATGACAAATTAGTGATAGATGAAATACGTTGAATTTGTAATTTAAAGGTTGTTTAACAGCACAAAGTAAAGCTAGGCTAGTTGGGGTTTTGCCAGTTAGCTTTCAGAGCCAATAGTTTCTAAAGCAATGCTAAATATTTACCTTTTGGTATATTTATAGGAGATTTTTTTTAAATAAAAATGTTCAAACAAGTTCCTTTAATGTCTCAAACTGATTTTCTGTATAATTGAAATGTCCATATCCCCAGAAGGTACCCCCCACTCTCTGCCGCGCCCTCCTTGGCTGTGATTCTTCCACTGTGTCTGGTCGCTGTAGCCATACTTGGAGCCTGTCTGGCTATTCTCAGTAGGAGGAGGCCTGAGCTGCAGATGAAGAAATCTGACATGCAACCAGGTGCAAAGAGACCAAACACATCCTGTAAATTTAATATTTGAATCAATGACAGTTTTTACTTTTACACCTTTTCACTAAGTACCTCTAATCTGTCTGTTTCTGTGACCACCGGCATGTGAAAATGTAAACTGTTTTTTCTTATTTTAATCATCAGATATTATCAAGCAGCATGAGGAAGGTGGGAATCAGGAAGAAGTAATATTGCACAGAAACAGGCTGAAGCCTCCTCGCCTTCTGATTTGCTACAGCAGATATGATGGCCCCACTCACGTCAAAGCTGTCATGCAGTTAGGCGTCTTCATACAGCAGCACATGGCCACTCAGGTACAGGATATGACATTTTGTCTTAACTAGCAGCACATTTTGTAAGGACAATTTTGGCATTATTTAACCAAAGCAGCCTTTAATAAGAGAAAGGGATTGAATTTAATTACTTGTAATTAATTGTCTTCTAAGGTGTGCCTGGATCTTTGGGAGTCTCTGAGAGTGGCTGAGGAGGGCAGTATGGCTTGGCACTGCCGGCAGATCCGGGAGTGCGACTTTGTCTTGGTGATATGTTCTCGGGGCTTGAACCAAAGACCCAAGCCAGAGGATGACAATGAAGAACTGGAGGTAGACCCTAAATCCAACACCTACAGCTCTGATGCAGTCATCCAGCTTATTGGTGAGGAGGTGGGCCAAGTCAAAGCCCGGGGCCAGGACCTGTCCAAATACATGGCAGCCATTTTCGAGTACTCGGAGGAAACAGACATTCCCACTGAACTGATGCTCATTTCTCACTACATGCTGACAAGTGACTTACCGCTGCTCTTCTCCCACCTTCATGGAGTGGCACTGCACAGGCCTGGGGCTTACCTCAAGATAGACCACATCTCAGACAAAGGCTTTGCTAAGGTGCCAGCTGGAGCTGCTCTGCAATGGGCTATCTATGAGGCAGGGGTGGCAATGGGAGAAAAGAGGCAGCACTCTTTGGAAGAAGGTGACTAAATGGTGAAGAAGGGAATCCACACACTCCAAGTTAATGATACTTCTCAGCTCTACGTAGGAGATAATTGAGTGAAACTGTGGTTTACAGCTGAAGTGCATCTATAATCTGTGCTGATGAGCCCTCAAACATTCAGCCAACTAGCCACCTATGCCTCAGCAGCATCTACACACTATGACCTCTGTAACCTCTGTAATGCCGCATGATATGCAGCGTTATCTTTGTGTAGCATACTGTATGCATCCAGTAATATGCATCCTGGCTACAAACACATTTTATCAATTATACATTTTCTGATCATTTTTGTGCAGTGTCACGTGAAAAGCTTCCAGGAATACATGAACTATTATTCTCAATATCAAGCTTACTCTGCAAAACTGTTTATTTTTTATGTTATGTTACATAATAACATTGTAAACGAGCACTTTTACAGCAGCCATGGTTCATGTGTTTTGTGTACTTGCATACGTAAGAATCTTAAAAAATCGGTCCCGTCATTTAAAATGTTATTCCAACGTAATATGAATAAATGTTGTGATTTGTCTTGTATATTACATAATATTTGTGTAAAATAAAACATTTATTTGCATCTAATAAAGTAAATACCTTTTTTTAAAATATATATACTTAATTTTTGGTTAAAGGTTTGCTGTCAAGCTGGAAAATATTTACATAACTTTTCTTTGATCAGAAAAAGTCCTGAATAAATTTTGGCCTCATACACAGACTGTGTAAAATAGGGACATTTTTATATCACTGTTCCATGTCATTGAACATAATTACAAGACAGACTGTGACTGGATGTTAATTGTAATTAGCAGAATATGCAGCTCACTTCTTGTGGGAGGTCAGAAGGATACCAACACTTGAACAGGCATTCCCCCCGTGGGTCTTCTTGGTTTGGAATTATAGGGGTCCCTGACTTTCCATCCATCCAACCATTCTCTTCCACTTATCCTGTTCAGGGTCACAGGGGAACTGGAGCCCATCCTATCCCAGCTGTCATAGGGTGAGAGGCAGGTCGCCAGCCTGTCGCAGGGCTAATACAGAGAGACAGACAGCCATTCACACCTTTGGGCAATTTAGAGTGATCAGTTAACCTAACCCCAGTAACTGCATGTCTTTGGACTGTGGGAGGAAACCAACACAGACACAGGGAGAACATGCAAACTCCACACAGGAAGGCCCAGGCCAAGGTGGATTCAAATTTAGACCTTCTAGATGCCATTCTAGCTGTGAGGCAGCAGTGCTAACCACCACGTTGTCCCTGAGTTTTCTTCTGGCCAAAATGAAGTGGATTCAATCCTGTATAAAACTCAAAACTAAAGTTTCCAAAAAAAAAAAAAATCTCTGGGATGAGCAGGAACCAGCGCAGGCCGTTTATTAGACATACAAGTTACACAAAACACAGACACCAAAAATCTCAGAGCATATGCCAATAGGTTAAACAAAGAATCAAACGCACATAGACAAAGACCAGGACGCAGACAGAGACAGAAATAAGACAAGGATACACACAGAAAAAGAAAGAGAAAAGGCAAACAAAGTTAAGAAAAGGAAAGAGAGAAACCCAGAGACAGGAAGAGGAGAGAAGACAAAGAGCAGGCGCCTCATTGTGTAACTGAGGATGCTAACTCTGCCAACTTGCCTTTGACCCCTCTCAATTTGCATACTCCGTCTCTGAAACCTGTTCACAGACTGATGACTTCTGGACAAACTGCCAGCTGTTTTCTTAAGTGTGCTAAAAATACACACCTGTCCCCAAAGTACCCCCTAAATCTGACAGGCATACTAAATAATGGATCCTCCTCCAATTGAAAGGCCTGTGTTACACCACCACAGAATTTACCCCCATAAAAATTCATATTATATGTAGTGTAGCCTGCTACTCCACACAACAGGCAATGCACATTTGTAGCTGTACACAAAGTGGCTACACTACACAGCTGGAATGAAGGCGTTTTCTCCCAGTTCCTTGCTCAGGCACACAACTGCTTGTGTTTAGAAAGATCAACTAACATGACACGCCTGTGGGCTGTTAGCTCTGCCTGTCTGTGGGTTTTATCAAGCTTGGAGTGAATGAAAACAGTAAAGGTGCAGGATATGAAAGATTAATACTCTGTATAATAAACAAAAAAAGGTTACAGTTGACATGAGCAGAGCTATAGATTATACAGCACGCGATGTGTTTTACCACAGTGATGAAGGGATTTGACAAAAAGTCTGGGGGCAGATAGATTTTTTAAAAGCGCAGTGCATTGTCTGAAGTTTTAAAAGACCTGATATTAGAGTTTTGTTTCAAGTCTTCTATTAAAAATGTGTCAACACTCCTTTTTCCACCTTAACATGCTCATGATGACTATCAGCATGCAGGGATGCATCACATGACAAAAACACCTACCGTGCTGTGAAAAAGTATTTACCCCCTTCCTGGTTTCTAAATGATTTTGCATATTTATCACAACTTACGTGTTTTAGCTCATCAAACAAACTTTAATATTAGAAAATTATAACCCAAGTAAATACAAAATGCAGTTTTTAAATGACGATTTAATTTCATTCATTCATTATCCACAAATTCAATCAACTGATCGATGAATAGATACAGTAGATCGATCCATGTCTTTATGGACCTGCTTTGTGCACTGGTGTGCAGTCATGTTGGAACAGGAAGGGATGATCCCCAAGCTGTTATCAAAGAGTTAGGAGCAAAATATCTTGGTTTGCTGAAGCATTAAGTGTTCCTTTCACTGGAACCAAGGGGCCGAGCCCAACTCCTGAAAAACAACCCCACACCATAATCCCCCCTCCACCAAACTTTGTGCTGTGTGCTGGTTTGTTACTGTTCCTTCCTTGGACCACTTTGGATAGATGTTGACCACTGCAGACCGGGAACACCCCACAGGAGCTGCTGTTTTAGAGATCCTCTGCCCCAGTCGTCTAGCCAACACAGATCGGTCCTTGTCAAACTTGCTCAGACCCTTAAGCTTGCCCGTTTGTCTTGCTTCTAACACATCAACTGTGGGGATGTAATCGCAGTTTTGTGAGTGCTACTACATTTACATCCTTGTTTTGTGACATTCCTGCTAATGTACACATCCTCATATGAATAACATTTAAAGTACAAAACCTCCAAAAGGTGATAGCACATGGAGTGAACTGCTGTGTGACTAAATATTCTAATAATTTATTTCATTCATTGAATTTATTTAAAAACTGGAAAATTAGTTACCATAATAATCAGAATAATCTTAAGTCCATCATGTAAATGAGTTAGCCATTGAAGAAATTTTGCTAAAATATCTCTGTGTCTGAGTTGCTGCTAAAGCTTTTGTTTGTGCGTGTTCGTTTATCGAACAAGAATGAGACAAAACAACGGAATATTAAATTTAATTAAGCCATTTTCAAACAGTTTTTACAGACTAATCTGGCGGAATACCGCAAGCCTCATTCAGTAAGGCATTGTGTCGTCTTTCTCTGGAATCTGTTAGGGATAGAGACATAGCCAAAAGGGCATCTTGGTCTTCTAATATCATTTAATCCATTATGTTTATTTTATAGTCTAATCCTTCACCATACAGGCTATTTTTTCTGCAGTCCCTGCAGGTTATTTATCTTAAACAAGTTATTTATATTATTTAAGAAATAATAATAATAATCGCACGGGATTAAAGAAAGGGAATTTGTGGGGCTTCAAGGACTCCGTAAAACTGATTACGTGTTTTTCTACGTGAGCACCAAAACTGGACGCTCGGTGGGACGCGCCGTCGGCTTTTTCAGTTTCTTCTGTGACAGCGTGGTAAGATGGTACTCGACTTGGACCTGTTTCGGACCGACAAAGGCGGCGACCCCGAGGTCATTCGTGAGACTCAAAGAAAGAGGTTTAAAGATGTTACCCTGGTTGACAAACTGGTCGCCGCGGACACGGAGTGGAGAAAATGTAAGCCTCTCTACGTTTGTGCAGCTTCACTTTCGATAGCTAACGGTGCTAATGTTAGCATAGCCGTCAATGTGTTCTCCTCTGGAAGGGAGTTCACGCCAGACTCCATTGAATATTTCTTTTTTTGAACTGTTGCAATTAACGTGTGGTTAACAGTTTGATCTGGGTCTTAAAAATATTGTGTTAGTATTGAGGGCCCGGTTTTCTATTCGGCTCATTTTAATACTAAAACGACTGTTAAAAAATACATTTAGGGAGTGATTTTGGTTGTTAGCCTTTCTGTGCTTCACTGCACTGCAGTGGTCTGCTATGACTTAAAGTCAGTAATTTTAATGGTTAACGTGCTGTTTGGTCTGTTATATTTGCGCCGTATTGACGAGTGGACATTACTTTAATAGAGCGTTATGGACTGTTTCTTAAAACAATTCATTAAAGTTTGTCTGTCAGTTTATCATCAAACGCGTAGCCAGATTTGAATGGAGCTTGGCGAGTAAGGGAGTTGCACGCTAACAGTGCTAATCTTAGCATAATGATGCATCATTGTGCGAATCTAAACAAGCCGCTGCGGTTGTCTTTCAAGTAAGACCAGGCTTTTACAAGACCAAGCACTGGGTAACGAACAGTTCCCGTGATTTCGTTTACTGGGTTAGCTTTATAGGAAAGGCTGGCTAACGCCGGGGTAGCTAAGCGATGCCGGGTAATAATCTGATGCAATCTCAGGCAGTAACATGTCAAGTCAACCTCGCCCTGTAGTGTGACTGCAGAGAGTGTCATTGTGATCCAACATTAATCATTTTATCAGTACAGTATTGCAACTATGTAAGTGACCATGACAGCTTTATGTTTATATTATTATTTTTGACTTTTTTAAGAGTTGGTCGATAACTTCTGTCACCGGGTTGTTAGTCCAGCTGCTGTGGCACACAGGGACATACAGTGTGGTAATGCACTGACTCACTGATTTACCCCCTGACAGGTCGCTTCACTGCAGACAACCTCAACAAAGCAAAGAACCTTTGCAGCAAAAGCATCGGGGAAAAAATGAAGGTATTTCAGCACAACACTACGTGGGGGCTGCTGAGCATTGCATTTGTTCACTAGTCAGTTGAGGAAGCCAGGGGGAGTTTAAGAGTTTTTGAACTCTCTTTAACCATCTACTTTGCTGCTCATGCAGAAGAAGGAACCAGTTGGAGAGGATGAGGCTGTTCCTGAAGAAGCACAGAACCTGGAGTCTCTAACGGCTGAAATTCTGTCGGTATGACTGACTACGCTCTTTCTTGTCTGCATGACATAATTTTTTTTTTTTAGAAACTGGCAAACAGATCTAATGAATGACCTCTCACTTGTTTGCAGGCCCTAACTGTAACCCAGATCAAAAAGGTGCGTTTGTTGGTGGACGACGCGATAGAGCAGACCGACAGTGAGAGGGTAAAGCTGGAGGCGGAACGTTTCGAGTACCTGAGAGAGATTGGCAACCTTTTGGACCCATCTGTACCCATCAGCAATGATGAGGTGTGTGATTTGAACTGATTCTGAATGCTTGAAAAGAAGGCAGCTAGACTTCTTAGTGGCTCACAAACTAAAAAGAAGTCCAGGTGCCTTCTTTTGAAGCACCCCAGACTACTGTGATGTGGATAAGTGCAAAGTTAAGCCTGTGTATTTCCCCCGAAATGGAGCCACATTTGTAAGGAAAATGCATTTGTGGGTTGAGCAGCAGAGTTGAGTACGTGGGTTGTGCCCATGACAAACAAATCTTTTCTGCCAATGCCAAACAGCTTATTCTGCTATTGACTCTTGTTTGGTGTCATTTATTGGACTGGATGGTTGAAGTCTGAAGAAACCAGCCATATTGGCAATTTATCAATTCACTGATTTAGCATGCGGGGCCTCAGTAGCATGTGGAAGAACCATATACAGCCGCAGCATCTCCTCGTCATGCTGGTCACCAGCTTGGTCACGCATTGTCATAGGGTCCTCCAGCAAGAATCTGTAGAAGATGATGTTGGTCTTTCTAGCAACTGGACAAGCAAACACAGTCATTAAATTAAATTGATTTTTAGACTAATTTGACTAAAAAAGCCACACTCAGTGATGTTCAAACATCACAGCAAGCTTCTTTCTTTTTCGGTAACATCCACTTACCTGTACTGATAGTGGTTATGGACTTTTTTGGTTGGCTTAGAAGTCCATTACCTTGACACAGTCTGCACATAGAACCATTTCTAGATCAAAACTCCACTGTATCATGATGGGTTTTTTTTATTTTTATGAGAAGCTGCTGGGATGGGCTCCACCCCCAACCCCCACCTATGTGACCCTGAATTGTTAGTTTACAAAATCCATAGCAAGGGCAAGGGGACCACCGGCACTGCTGTCTGCAGCATCGGATAGTGACAGGTAGTCAGCTCATCAGTGCAACTAGCGTTGCAAAGTTGCTAGCAAGGGGAGCAATAGTGAAATTATTTATTCAGCTAATTGCTCAAATCCCATTGCATCAGTAGAATCTGTTACCAGCTGCTCCGCCTAAAGAAATGAGAAGTAAAACTTGATGACACATTTTCCAGTAAATGGCACGGTGTCTTACTGACATTTCCTGATAATTATAATCAGCTTAAGTATAAGTAACTTAAACTGTGTGTGTTCTGTAGGTCTTGATTTAATGTATTGTGCTATGGGGCAGCATTTACAGCTCCAACGCCTCACTAAACCATTCTGTAAAAGTTTAATTGAGCTTCTTGTGAAATTCTGAGAATGAGAGCACATTTCTCATGTTTCCCTTATTAGTAATTCACAAACTTTAAGTATAATTAATGGCAATTATTTTTCTGTCCGTTGAGCTTCTTCTGAACATAATTATGAATCTTTTATTGTTTGCTTCTGCCAGGATGCAGACAACAAGGTAGAGCGTACCTGGGGTGACTGCACTGTCCAGAAGAAGTACTCCCATGTAGACCTGGTGGTGATGATCGATGGTTTTGATGGAGAGCGGGGAGCCATTGTGGCTGGCAGCAGAGGTTATTTTCTGAAGGTAAGTTTGTGTATGAGCAACCCAAATGGGGAAGCAAAATAACACAAGTAGCATGACCAGCTTTTCCTTCATAATTTAGGGACCAGCTGTTTTTCTCTCCTTTGTTGTGTTCAGGGTCCCCTAGTGTTCCTGGAGCAGGCTCTGATCAATTACGCTTTAAGGATCCTCCACAGCAAGAACTACACCATGCTCTACACACCGTTCTTCATGAGGAAAGAGGTCATGCAGGAAGTCGCCCAGCTCAGCCAGTTTGATGAAGAGCTATATAAGGTATGGACGATTTCTCTGTATTCCTCAGCTTTTTCTGTTAACCCTGGTGGTGGTGGTGGGTGTTCTGTAAGGTGTTGCATGTTGTAATGTCGGGCAGCGTGACAATGATTATTTTCCAAGAAATTAAAAGTCAGCTGTGTTAAAGGGATCTGATTGGAGTGAGATGCTCATGTGTTGGTACTTTGAGCCATGCAGTGTAGTTGCTCCAGTGCCCTCTGGAGGCCTTGACAAAGATGTTCACACTGTAGATGCAGAAGTTGAATATTTGTAGATATTTTGTGAATAGTGCCTGTTGTTAGAATTACCGTCACCAAAGAAAATGCTGTACATCACAATCTTGACATGAAGGAATTTCAAGTACTTATCAACTGATTTTAACATGTCTGTTAGAGTGGACATGACAGGACTACTAACAGTTTCCCATGAGTTTGAAGTTTCTTTGGGTGCCCAAATTTTCCATGACTGCATGTGTCACTATGTGGATTTCTGACATCCCACCCCCCACTGAAAACCCAACCAACCAACCCACCCCTGTACATGTTTCTGTCAGGTCATTGGGAAGGGGAGTGAGAAGTCAGATGACAATTCCATAGATGAGAAATACCTCATTGCCACCTCGGAGCAGCCCATTGCTGCTTTCCTGAGGGAAGAATGGCTCAAACCCGAGGACCTGCCCGTCCGCTATGCTGGCATCTCCACCTGCTTCAGACAGGAAGTGGGCTCCCATGGCCGAGACACCCGTGGGATCTTCAGGGTGCACCAGTTTGAAAAGGTCAGTTCTGTGGAAATGGTGATCTTGTATAAATTATATATATATATATATATATATATATATATATATTTTTTTTTTATTTTTATTTTTTTTTTAAATTTAATCCAAGACCTGTGTGTCAGACTGATACTAATGTAGTTTCAGAAACATTAAGAAGACGAGTACTTTAGCTGTTGGTAATTGGTGCATGTGCTGATTTTGAAAATTAGCTTTTTCGTTTTGCATATTTGTCACATATTTTAAAAAGCAAAGTCTGAAATTAATTTTTAAATGTCTCCTTATAGATTGAGCAGTTTGTCTATGCCTCCCCGCATGATGGCAAATCATGGGAGATGTTTGATGAGATGATAGGGACAGCGGAAGAGTTCTACCAGTCACTAGGAATTCCTTATCGCATTGTCAACATCGTCTCTGGTAGGTCTAACACACACACACACACATACACACACACACACACACACACGCTCCTCATACTGCATCGAGCTTTGAGTTTTAGTTGCTGGACAGTACCTAAAAATAACAGACAGCTGTCAGTTAGTCCTGGATTTATATATTTTCCAGGTGTGTGACAATTCACACTCCTCACCCACAGGGCGTGTAGCGCTATGCGAAGGCCTGGGGTCTATGGGCTGCTGAGGCTGACTGCTCACCTCGGTAACAAGCTCTTTCCCCGCCTCTTTTACGCCGATTGTGTTGTCCACCTTCCAGGTCAAAAACGTGTCATGCCTGACTGTATTATATTTCGCCTGCTTATCCACAAGATCCATTCTCAGTTGTCATTTAAATGTTGGATTGTCTGACAGGCCACCGCTGAGGCCACATTTGCCACGAGAACGGTACTTCTCCAAATGTACTGTGCCAAGTGTGAATTTGTAATTGAGTATGGAAAGAAAAAAGAGTGATACATGGACTGACCTGCACCACTCTTTAAAGCAGCATCATTATGCATGTTTATCATATAAATGCTATCCCATACATGGGCAGTCATTAAAAGGGGCTTCAGCTGTCTACAGAAGTCCACTTCAGTAATCACTCTGAGGGCACTGAGCAGGAAAAAGGAGGACAGTTCAAGATGACACAATCAAGCTGCTTCTGGGCCGTTATATGTATCTGATGCAACTGACGCATTAAAAACTGAATTCCTTCTGAAGATTAGCACTAATGTCTAGCACTGCAGGCATTTACCTAATTTTGCCTTAAAGAAGCAAAGAGGATTTTTTGACTCATTGATAACATCAGCTAACTGCCACCTTTTGTGCTGTAGGTGCGCTAAATCACGCAGCCAGTAAGAAGCTGGATCTGGAGGCCTGGTTCCCTGGCTCAGGTGCCTTCAGAGAGCTGGTCTCCTGCTCAAACTGCACTGACTACCAGGCCAGACGGCTCCGCATCCGCTACGGACAGACCAAAAAAATGATGGACAAGGTGAGCGCTCAGCTCCAACACAGCTTACAGGAACTAACGCCGTTTCAGACACTGAAGTGAGATTTAGCTTGCATCCATTTTTATTTTTATTTTTTTCCTTCAGAAGAAAAACGGTGCACTCCCTTAAACTTTAAAAAGTGGTTTTGTCAACACTGTTTTAGGTAGTGAGACAAATTTATTCTGCTCTGATTGTGTCTCTTACTTGTTGTTCAGCAAGAGTTTAAACACCTTTATACAAAAATAAAACCTAATCTTTTCCATTATCTCTTTGCTTTAAAGATAAAAGGGATTGCCTGGCAGCATACAGCACTCGGGTTTCAGCTTTTCTGTAGCTGCGCACTCTGAATACACTTCATATCTCCCTTTGTCTTTGTGTTGTGTAGGCAGAGTTTGTGCACATGTTGAACGCAACCATGTGTGCCACCACACGTGTTATGTGCGCCATCCTGGAGAATTACCAGACTGAAGAAGGGATCATTGTCCCAGAGATACTCAGGCAGTTCATGCCTCCTGGTAAGCTGTACTGGCTTTCACACCTACTTATTGCACACAAATACTTTGTTTGTTTGCTAATGTATACGCAACTGCGTTAGCCTCTTTTGAAAAATATAATGCAAACAAATACAAATATTTGTATGCATCACTGGGAAATGTTCAGGTGTTTAATTTTCTTTCTTTTTTTTGGTTTCTTTTTGTCAGTCACAAGTTTTTAGTCATTGGAAAACTTGTTCATCCTCCTTTCTAACTAGGATCCCCCTGCTGGCCATAAAAATAATGCAAGTTTAAGAAATTTTTCATACCCAGAAGCTGCATCTGTCTTTTATATATGGTCTATGCGTAACTATTGATGTTGTTCAGTGGTGGTCAGCAAACGGCTTGTAGGAGGTGCATTATATCCTACCAGGAACTTGTAAAAACAAGGAAAATAAATTTTTTTTAAAACAAGAAATAGTCATGTAAACTGTTGGATATTCAAAAATCATGACAATTCCCAGTGTTATATGCTCAACCTTAAGAAAATGAGAAGATATATCCAGAGTTTAAGAAGCTTTCCTTCTGCTTCTAACTACAGGTTTTTCAGAAAGTTAGCAATGTGGAGATTTGTTTGCTCCTGAATTCACATGGAAGACTTTAAATGGATATATCTTTCCCCTCCAGGTTTAACAGAGATAATTAAGTTTGTCAAGCCGGCTCCCATTGATCAGGAGATGTCCAAGAAAGCGAAGAAACAGCAGGAGGGAGCAAAGAAGAAGCAACAGGGAGGAGGCGGCAGAGACCAGAACCTGCCCAGTGACATGGAGAACATGTCCGTGAACGATTCATAGACCCCGGCACGCAGCAGCACCTCACCGACCTCACAGATGCACACTAATGGAACAGAGCCTTGTCTGAATTATGATGATCTGGGATCAGTTTGTTGCTTCTCCTAAACTAAAACAGTCCATATGAGATAAAGTGAGAAATAAATGAGTTGAAATTAGCACTTAATCCCCTTAAGGGGAATATTAACCATAATGTGAAGGCTTGGCTCTCTTCAGTCTGTATCTGTCTGCGTCTGTGTGCATGGGTGGCATCTATCACGTCGCCTCATTCACATAAAAAGGGATCTTTCAGTTGGTCACCCCCAGTCCTCTTCACCTGTCGCCGTGTGACGTCTGCAGCAACACAGAGCCTAAAACCAACAGATAAAGACTCCTGACCGTGTTATTCAGAGTCAGCAGCTGTGCTGACGGTCGGGCTTCTTCATCACTGTTTCTGTGATCAGTTAGATACAAGTACATGTCCGTTTTGCCATCTTTTGGAGATCTTTTCTAAAAGTGTTTTCAGGATGTTGGGTATTTCTGATAATCAGCTCAAAAATTGTCTGAAATCATTTATTGATGCTGACACCAAACCTGCAACTGTTCTGTAATTACAACATGAGAAATACACAATCAGAGATTTTAACTGTCTGTTTTAGGCTTTACTTTGTCTCTGCCCACAATCATCATTTTCATCCGCTGCTTAATATGATGCTCTTCTCCACCTCATCATTCATATATATACATTTCCTGTATGTACTTGCTAATATATAAATCTATATAACTGTGCAATGATGAAGTGGGACTCACTGGAAACAATAAATACAGTTGATAATGAAGTTCTTGTGTGTTTCTGATGTGCTTAAGTCTTTAAACTCTGCTGTGTGCATAGACTGTAGATAAAAGATGGACATGGTCACAGTGACGTGAAGCTTCAGCTTCGTGGACTCGGGTTTGGGGAGCATGAAGTGACTGATCTGGATGAGAGGGTGGAACGTTATTAGCTAAAGCTAGCAAAAAAACATAGGCTAATTAGTGTTAATGCAACAAACTGCACAGCAAGCCGAGCTGTTTATTGGCTAATTACTTTAAAAGTGCTCCAAAAGACCTTGATCATAAAGTGGAGAGATCCATAGCAGCCACCTGTGATGAGTACTGACCACATAATGAAACAATTCTGAGCTTTTTATTGTTTAAATATAAAAACAGCCTCATTTCAGAAAAGTTCCCACCAACAGCAAAATCAGGTTATTATGGAGATGGCATGCAAGGGGCAACATGACTGCTAACATGTATATTTTCATTCATTTCCCCTTTTCTAACGTATACCTGAGGACACGTTATTCTGTTATTTAAACAGGAATCCAAAAGCTCTGTCAGAGTCAGAGGGTTCGAGGTTGTCCTTTAATTTATTTCCCCCCAGAGTGGTTAGAGTGTGCAGAGCCAAATCCCCAGTTTCACTCCCAGCCAGCGGTGCCTGTGTTACATTTCGTTTACATGCTCACTGTCTGTGTCATTATTCAATAAAATGCCCAAGTTAAAATCTTTCAGAAATGCTCAGCTAAGCAAAGAGAAGCATCAATCCATCTTTATTTAAAATAGTTCACAATTTATTTATTTACTGATCTTCATGTTACAAAATGCCTTTTAAGCATCATGAAATATGCTCAACTGCCAGGCTGCCTGATAATAAGCAGTAAGGAAGACTTCACCAGTTATTCATTAACCTTAATAGACTTTACACTCACCTGAAACAGGAAGCCACTCCGCTTCTGGTATATTTACACAAAGGTAAGAAGAAATCCAGTATTTCTTTCACTTACAGAGTCGATTAAATCCTTTGTGTGATTCTTTACATCTGCCTGTCACAGACTCTTAAGCTTCAGTTCGGTGCAAAGCGTTAAGATGAGCGACACAGAAGACGACGTAGAGATCTCCTTCCCAGTAAAGGTGACTGCTCGTTTTTGACTGTTGAAATTTTACCACCGAGGGTCGACACTGCTCTAAACCCCAAGCTGAGTTATTCTTTCATTGAACTTTATTTGTACACCTGACAGGTGGCAACCTCACATATTCAGATCAAACATACTATGTTAAGAGCTAATGTAAAGTTCTCATTTTGTAGCAAAAAGTTTTATTTTTGCTATTTAAACAATAGAAACTTTCCATTTGTCTCTTAGTTTCTTGGTCGAGTGGAGGTCGTCCGCCCTGATGGATTACAGATCCTCGAAGAAGCAGCTCAGAATCTCAAGGTGACTCACCAACATATTTAACACACTTAAATGTTACTTTCTCCTTCATTCAAGCAGTCCTCCACCCTCTGCTCCACTCTGAAATCATGAAAGGAAAAAAAATGAGATGCCTTCTTCACCCAAATTGAAAGAAACTGTGGTTAAAACTTTTTGTTTTGTGGATATTTTGCGCCAACTTGAGATTGTTTTAAATCTATTTAGGGCCCGAGCGCTAACAGTATGAAGGCCTGTTTGTATTTGCTACATTTATTATTATTATTATTATTATTCAGGCAAATTAAGTGTTTTTTTTCGGGAGGGCCTAAACATGCTCAGTGTTTTCAAAACTGTGAGTTTTCGTTAAAGGGCGTGACACCGTGGACGAATTTCGATGTTTCTCCATGAAGAATGAAATGGCTGTAACTTAAAGCCACATTGTCTGAATTGTGCCAAACTTATCAAACAGTGGTTTGATACTGAAAACATGGATATGCATATAGTCTGTAATAGTTAGAATTAAACCTATGTTTTATACTTTGATGTACTGCTCCTCCCACTTTTACCCCATCCACCTCAAAAGTGGTCTGAATAAACATCACAGACCTTGCTGATGATTTGGTGTGAAAGTTGTGAGTTTTTGTTTAACGGCACATCCTGGTGGCAAACGGATTCACCATGAAACAGGAAGTACTTGTTGAAGGACTTGAAAAGCTCAAAAACTCATGGAATATGGAAAAATGGCTCCAAAGCGCCACCAAGAAAGAAAAAAAAACCCAGCCCCGGAGCTCCTATTCATCTGTGTATCTGAAATTTTGCAGCCTCGTGTAATATCCTGAGACGTGCAAAAAAGTCTCTTGGAGCCATACCCAAAACCCAACAGGAAGTCAGCCATTTTGAATTTTAGGCGTCATTTTTCGCCTTTTTCAGGCCTCGTATTTGAACGAACTCATTCTGGGGCGTTCAAGCCATTGAAACCATCAACATCGTGTAGACAAGTAGGCCATCAAAAGTTGCTGAAGGTTTTGTAGAATATTAAATGGTGTTGCCATAGCTATGCTCTGATTTTGGGTTTTGTTTTATTGCCTAGCTGCAAAACTGTACGTGTAATCACTTGCGCATACTTTGTCACATTTTCCTCGAATTTGAATCGCTTATTTACTTACCAAGTATGAAAGCGTAATAGATGGATGGATGGATATCCACCTCCGCCTAGCCATGAGCCCGGGTGTGAGGGCCCTCTAATCACTGATTACAGCTTTAATTTTAATTGGGGGTTTTTTTTGTACCTCTTTGTACTTGTTTTAAGTCTTCGTAGTTGTTTTTCTCCATGTTGTAGTTTTTTGTGCCACTTTGTAGTTGTTTAAATATCTCTGTAGTTGCTTTGCCAGTTTTGTTTGTTGTCGTTTCGTTCGTTGTTGTGCTACTCTGTAGTTGTTTTTTTTTATCTGTAATTATTTTGTGTGCAGTTGTTTTGTACCACTTTGTAGACGTTTTGTTTGGGTTTGTGATTGCTTTGTGTGTGTTTTTGAGTGTTTTTGATTGTTTTGTGTGTGTTTGCGGTTGTTTTGTACTCCTATGTTGTTATTTTATGTCTCTTTGTGGTTCTATTAAGTCTCATAAACCTTTAAGATTTCTGTTGCTCATATTCATGGGTGTCCAGGGCTCATGACCAAATATCTCCAAAGCTAATGGCTTCCACCAGCCGTAGCTCCACCTACTTGTGTTGCTGATAAGTGCTAATTTGTAAACAGTTGTGAACATACTAGTATATTGATGCTAGGGTTAAGCTAATAGAGCCACCTTGCCGAGATTTAGCAGCCAGTGGCAGACTCTGGCTGCAGACTCTCAGTCTTGTTTACACTGAATCCCTTTAAAAAATAGTCTTGTATTCTAGCAGGGAATGGCATCTGATCATTGAATCACAGAATAATTAAAAAAAAGAAAGAAAAAAATCTATTTTTCTCATTCCTAGACTTCAGATCAACACTCCTCTGAAAAGGCAGCAAAGAAGAGCAAAGTCCATCTCTTTCTGACCCTGAGTGGGATAGACATTTTGGAAAACAAAACCAAGGTGTGTGACAAAAGTGTCCTAATTACGGAATAGGTCGTTCTTACGATGGATTAAATTTCCAGTATGCTTTAAATTATTGCTTCTCACCATCTTCCTTTTCCTCAGTTCCTCTTGTACTCGTGCGACCTCTCCACCATCTCCTTCTGTGCTGTCCTTCAGTCTTCACCCAAAGTATTTGGCTTTGTGGCCAGGCACCCTGCAGCAGACACGTACCACTGTTATCTCTTCCAGAGCACAAAGTTTGTGAGTATTCCCAAGGCAGAGACTAAAGAACTACTTTGGAGATGTTAGTAGAGTAGTCCAGAAGACTGATAATAAACAGTGTGGCTACAAATCAATGGCTGAATGACACATTCAGGGTTCTAGCGTCCCACGTGTGTGTGTGTGTGTTTTTTTTCTTTGAATCACTTTTCAGGCTCACGTGCTGGTCTCTGTTATTGGGGATGCCTTTCGGGTTTCAAAGAAGGAGGAGACAGCCAGAGGGGGACGAGACATGATAGTTGAGGCACTCCGACATAAGGTCAGTCCCGAGTTGTATTTTCTATTTCTATCGTGGGTGGGGTACTTTATTTTTCTGTTTCTGTTTTTGCAAAGTGGTTTCCTGTTGACCTTCATGGTGGAATTGTTAGAAGCAGTGTTTATGAATTTAAATGTTTGCAGTGTTCAGCAGTGCTTTTCATAAGCTCCAACCTTTCATATTTTTCATATTTTTTTCAGAATAAAATGCTGCAAAGAGAGAATGATGAGCTGAAGAGGAGGCTTGCAGGGCTTGATCACTTTTGATTGTATACAATATTGTTGTTGCACACACAAATGCGTACACATGTATTGTGACAGACTGTTTCTTATTACATTCTACAGAACATTGAAACAAAGATGATGTGTGTAATTGTCTCTTTTTGACGAATTCAACGTTGAATCCATTGTAGCTGCTTTAACCAAAGTGTACCAGTAGAGGGCAGAAGCGAGTGTCACTAATCACTCAAGCATGTAGACGCATTCAAATGTTGTTAAAAACATCAGAAATATTGAACTTCATTGTTTCTCTTACAGGAAAAAAAACATGAAATGCTCTGACGTCACGCAAAACAATTTGACATGGTGGAGAATTTGTATAAGTTTAAAGAGCTATCTTGTAAGAAATAAGAGTGGATTTAATTTCAACGGCTAATTGTAGCATATATGTTAATAACTGTACAGCGTCCCAATAATGAGTTAAATTAAATAAAAAAATGTAATATCTGGCTAAATGTTGTGATGCTTGATTTGTAAAGCATGGCATAATTTGGATGAAGATTTGCCATTCACTTCAATGCACAATCAGTCGCATTTGATATGTTTTGCTATGCATTGGACTGGGGGCGAAGGTCACGTGAAGGCAACACAATGTAAACTTTGTTGTGACAGTGAGACAGGGAGTCCCCGGGAGCTCGGTTGGAAAATGTGACTCTGTGATGCTAACGTCGGCTAGTTTTGTCTAAAAAGTAATTAAAGTTTGCTCAGTTATGCTTGCTAAAGTTACGGACGTCTTCCACAGCTCACCACAGAAGCTAACAGAGAGTTTGTGTTAGCAGGTTATCCGGCTGAGGGACGTCGCTCTGAGCTCCGCGGCGTGTTTGACGGCTGCTGCGTGCTAGTCGCCAGCACAGTTATATCTGCAAGTCATTTTCTTTACTTTTTGAGGCTCCTTCCTATCCGTCTGCAAACGAGTAGTAGGCAGTCGGTGGGAAACTCTGGCTCTGCCCTCTTAACGCGCAAACACCCGCCATGGGAACGCGGTGGTCTCGCAGCGGCAGCCGCCTGTCGCTCCTCCCGGAGGGGCCAAGCGGGCTGCGGTACACGGAGCGCAGAGACTCGGATAACGACTCTTTGGACGGGCTCGTCCGGCAGGAGGACATAGCCCAGTTCCCGTACGTCGAGTTCACCGGCAGAGACAGCATAACTTGTCCGACATGTCAAGGCACTGGACGAATGCCTTCAGGTGAGTAGAAGCAGTTGGTAAAGGAGCCTTTCCACCTCATTGTACACTCTTTAATCTCATTTAACCTGACCCCTGAGAGTAAGAGGGAAAAATCCAAAAAGAGATCCTCGGCCACAAAAAATTTGATTTTATGTTTAATCTTTGCTTTACAGTTTAAATACTAGAAATTACTTTTTGGCACAACTCCCATATTTGCCACTGTTGGCCTCTAATCTGTCAACCATATCAAACATAATTCTACATCAGACGTTCTGAGCCAGGAGCAACATTCCTGTCACAGGGTAGAAGCTGCATCAGTCTTTAGCTAAGTGACTTTTATGTATCCTTTATTCATGCAGGCTCACTGACATTAAAATTAATTTTTAATAAGGATCTAGCTCAGAGGGAAGCAGTAACTGCATTAAATATAACATCGCAACTCTATCAAGATATTTTAAGTGGCCAAATAGGACCAGATTGTAATGCGAGATACTCGAAAAACAGGTCATTTACTTGTTTTACATATAACTCCTCCATAATTCTCATAGACTGCGGTCTGCTTACCAACACATGCGAAAATATTAGACATGGAGTTTATAACCCTCTGTGAATAACACAGGACTTGGAGATTAGAAGTATGGGTGCAAACACTAGTTTAGACTCTGAAGATGCTGAAAATGTAAATCAGTAGAAATATGGAGGACCGCAGCCTTACGGTCATGAGGCTGTTAGGCATCAGAGAGACCAGGAATGGGATAAAGATCAGGAGAAGTAAGGATCGTCACTGATCCTCGCTGCTTCCCGCACCCATATGAAAAGCTGCTCGTGAAGGTGAAGCAGCTGCATGTACAGACAGATCCACACCAGCTCGCAGTGCCACACACTCCTGGCTTCTAAATCCTAAATCCGGAATTCAATCATATCTTCAGGAATGAAGTAGGAAGTCCCACTGCTTCACCTGTGCAAAACTCACCCTAAAGAGGTCTTAAAGACACTGACCAGGGCGAAAAGGTTCAGTCGCATAATTGTGTCAGTAATAAGTCATGTAGAGCTGCACCGGTGACTCTGTTTGAACAGATGTGCTGTGTTTCCAAAAACACTATTTTAAGATGAAATGCTAAATAGTACGTTTCCTCTTGTTCTGCAGAACAAGTGAATGAACTGGTGGCTCTGATCCCGTACAATGACCAAAGGCTGCAGCCCCAAAGAACGTAAGTAACCACAGCTTACTGATACATTCCTGTGCCCATTCGCCTTGCACATTTGTTTCATTCGCTCGGTTTGAGTTGTTCTGGGAGGTGAGTCCAAGCTCTGGAGAGAACCTTCCCTTTCTGTGTCGTAGGAAGCTCTACGTGGGCCTGTCAGTCGTGCTCTGCCTGCTGGCCTCTTCGCTTGTCGTCTTCTTCCTTTTCCCCCGCTTAGTGGTGGTGGTGGACGGTGGGATACGCTCGGTGATGGTGCGTTTTGACCGCAACAACACGAAGGTCCTGATGAATATGACGGTAGGTTTCATATTGCAGGTAACAATCTACCCATACAGTTATGGTAAATCATAAGCTCCACATAAAAGGTGGACGGAGGCCCCTGCAGGCTCAGGTCTATAGTGCAGCAGGTCATGAGGAAAAGACGAAGTTCAGTTGTTCCATGTAGATGTGTTGAAGGATAATTTTGACATTTCTAAATTGAAAATCAGTTTTAGTTGGCTTACAAGTTATAAGTCCAAGCATTTTCAGGTTCAGCCAGGTAAGCAGCACAATGTTTGTAACTTTGTCCTCTGCAAACGACCACCGTTGATTTGAAATACTCAACATATCAACATGTGATTGAAGTGCCGAGTCGTGGCTTTAATTTGACTGACTAGAACGCTGCATGAAGTCATACTGCATGATTGCATGATTTGTCATAGTCCCTCCATTTTCACTACCTCAAAAGTAACTGGAAAACTGACTGGTGAGCAGTTTCATGGCCAGAAGAGGCCCATTTCCATGACAGATTTAAGGTGATCAGAGATCAGGAGATGAACCCGAGTGTTGAATTAGCATTTGTTTGCTGTTCAGACATCTCTCAGTCTGAAGTCCAGGGAGGTGTGGATGCAAGTACAAGGGAGGAAATCGTGAGGCTGGAAATAGAAACCGGACCTCATCAGGGAGGTACCAGACTCCAAATCAGCTTGGTGCATTCTTTAAAAAAACAAACAAACAAAAAAGAATCCACTGGTGAGCTCAGCAACATAAAAATGCTTGGAAACATTCGACTGATTACCTTTGAGTCTGTGGAAATTCCTGAACCAGATTCTTATTTAACCTCTTGAATGAAAGTTCAAAGACCGATTACATTACTTTGTTAGTTTGCACAAAGTCTGAGTTCTCAGTGAAAATATTTAGTGTGCAAAAAGGTTTTGAAAAGAAAATCACTCAGAATGGTTTGATTTCATCTGCTAAATACACCCTTTGCTTCTTGTTTTGGACAGAGCAGCTAAGCTGCACTCACATGCGGAAGATGTTACAGTGCAGTAAATTTGATAGGGTGTAAAGTGGAGAGTCTCACTTTACTGTGTGATCATAAGGATGTAAAAGTCCAGCCTAAAATGTCGTGCCCATCATCGTGATGGCAGCTCTAAACCGTCTGACGATGTGAAAACGAAGGCGAGCTCATTTATGCTGTGTGTTGGGCGAGAGCTGTCAATCTAGTTCAAATATGTGCACTGAAGCACTCTGCAGGGGCGTGCTTCCTTTGTGAAACCACTGATTGGTAACAACGCTGACATTTTTAGGATTTAGTTCAGAAAACACTTTTGTGCTCCTGCTTTTGCTCCTGGGACGGCTCCTTTTCTGACATCCCCACTCTCTTTAGAGGAAATGCAGCTGACAGTTAGAAAAGCAGGCTGTGTTATTGGTGTGGTCTTTTTATTCCTCTGCCTGCCTTTTTGTTCTTATTTACTCAGAGCACGCTCAACTTCAGCAACCCAAACTTCTTCTCGGTGCACGTGCAGAGCATCAGCTCCCAGGTCCTTTACATGCAGACGGTGATCGGGACTCAGCAGCTCTACAACGTCACCACCCTGCTGCCGCTCAGTGAGTGTCAGGTACAGGAACACAAGATTTCACAGTACAAACTCTCAATATGCTTGTGGTTTTTTTTTGTGGTGAATACATTATATAAGCAGGACTGTGTGTGTGTGTGTGTGTGTGTGTGTGTGTGTGTGTTCGTTCCATCATCACTAGATCAAAGTACAGCAGCCACAGGCCATTTTCCAGGCTGCTATGGGAACTCTTAATTGGCTTTAACTAGCAAAGGTTTTGATGTACTGTACAGTAAGATATAGAGAATCTTTGTTCGCTCCACCCTGGCTGTCTTCATGGCAGCGCAGCTTTGGTCTCTTTACTGTATGCTGTTGTGTGTCGGCCTGAGAGGAGCGGCTGCAGCTACATTGAAGTTCTCACACTGTCCAGCAGTGAAACCACTTCACTGTAAACTTGTCGAAAGCCCTGTGAGCACGTTTTATTTTTTATTTTTTCTCTCTTGGCTCATTTCCCCGTGTGATCGAGAGTGGGTCTGATTGCAGTCCACCGATGAAGCTTTGGCTGCGGCTCGTGACCAGTTAGAAACGTTTAAAAAAATCCCACTAAATGTCCCAATTTACAGCCGCCTTGCTTTAGAACGAAGACAGTCGGTGTTACCTTTACCTGAGGTGAAAACGGTTATAGCAAATCCCATCGACAGTTGGAGTGAGAGGCTGCGCTGAAGACAACTGTTAGCCGCGCGATTCACCAAAGCAAACTAAAGAATCCTGACACGTGCAGCTTCGCTGTTATTAAAGAACATTCTTCATGTTGCACAAATACCGATAGCAGTCCTGTTAAGTGCTTATCAGTACTTTAGTAGTTTAAGTACCACTTTAATACTGGTCTTTGGTATCTGTTCTTAGCTGTCCCTATGCTGTAGGTGTGCCTCCAGCAGGATATGTAGTATCTGTTTGATAGACTGCTGTGAAAGCAGCTTATCTTGTACAGACTGCTGCTAAAGTTTAAATCAGCTGTGCCACAATCACTTTAGTTACTGGGCCTTGCTAGAGTCCAGTTTGATTGTGAGTAGGCTGGACCAGTAAACCAGTTGCACAATAAACTTTTTTTTTTATATAAAGATGCACAAGTAGACCTTCTCCTTTAATGAACTGCCGCATTTCCAGATCCGATGATGACCAATCTGAGATCAAAAACAACTGCAGCATCAGCAGCATGTTTTGTTGCATGTTACTGACGGCTTCCTGAAAAGCACAAAACTTTTGTGTCTTTTGCTTATTATTTTACACTTTGTGATTCAAACAAAAACTGGAGTAATTTTCACACTTTGGAAAGCCTGCCAGTGGGGCCAAATCGTACCCTTCAGCGGGCCAGTTTTGGCCCTCGGGCTGCATGTTTCCCACACCTGGTTTAAATGGTGTTTGTGCACAAGCAGCATTATACTCTTACTGATAAATCGACATCGTA
The DNA here is from genome assembly GCA_024447675.2 of Pterophyllum scalare. NCBI lineage: Eukaryota > Metazoa > Chordata > Actinopteri > Cichliformes > Cichlidae > Pterophyllum > Pterophyllum scalare. The sequence goes on from JAMQGT020003209.1 coordinate 101,715, forward strand.
CAAGTTTAAGGCTGGTGATGGTGTTGTTGTTGTTAAGGGCAACAAATTCTTTAAAACACCAAAACAAACAATGAATTCAGCCCATTAACACGTGCAGTGTTTGTGTCTATGTCTTCTAGCTCTATTGAAGACACACCAGTGAGCCGCAGTATTGATCTGAACTACATGGCATGCTTCTTCATTACAGTGACCACACGCAGCGCATGAAGCAACAGATCTGCTGCCAAAAGCAGATGACAGAGTAAAAACGTTTCCTCCTCTTTGAATATTGTTTGCTGTTATCTACCCAGACTTCAGAGGAAATGACTGAGTGCTTCTGGCCTTTTTTTCTCTTGCTTTAAGAAACTTAGGCCTCCAGACGTAAGAGTGGGTCCATGTCGCAGACCTGGAAATTGAGAAGGTGTTGGGAGACAGATTAAGCTCGTCCTGGTTTTGGTGTTGACATGGAATTAAAAATAAAAACTAGAACTTCAGTTGTTCTAAAGTTGAAAGAGTCTAAGTGTAAACAGACCTCAAAGAGCTGCTGTGGTTGCTTCATTCTGCAGTCTCACTGCTGATATTGGTCTGAATTAACTTCCTGCCATTCTATGTATAACTGTATTGTTATGCGTCATCTCCTGCAGGTGAACTACAGCGTCAGCATGGAGATCGGCAGCAACGCACCGTTTGTCTAGTAAGTGTCTGCGCCTAAACTTTGACCAAACAGCTTCTAGTGGAAAATGCGTTCCTGTGAAGCCCACACATGAATACCAGTTCAGTAATCTGAGCCTTTATGCCTTGTTTTTCCAGTACCTTATGCACCATGCCCAGCATCAAGGTCCACAACATTCTCGTAGTCATGCAGTAAGTGTGATTCCCCCGACAAACATCTTTATGTATCTTAGTTTTACTTTTTGCTTTGTTCCTTTTTCTTGTTACTTTAATGTACTCCTAATGTATAACACAATAAAATACTACACACTCACTATGTAGAATGGCACAAACAAAAGACAAAAAACCAAAAACGGTGTGAAAAATAAAGCAACTGGTCAGCAGTTGGTCGAGTAGGAATTTAAACATCTGTTTAAAAAAAAAAAAAAAAGCTTTTCTGTAAAAGTTTAGAGGACTGGGTCACTTTACAGAAAATATCTGATTTATTTTGTAATAAGAGCTTAAATAATTATTAAAATTAATGAAAGTTAAAATCAATTCGATATCAAACAGGTAGCCAGCTTAGTGTGACGAGGATGGAAAGAGTGCAGCCTCGTCTCTTTGTTAAAGGGAACGAGCGGGTGGCACGAGCTGGACTTCTGTCTGAGGGAATTCCAGTGGTTCAAACATGATGTGATGAAAGTGCAGAGGGTTACTGAGTTTGCTTTAGAGAAAATATTTCTGGTAGGGAAAGCATGGCTGCATGACTTTGGTGCATCTCATAACAGAGCTCAGAGTCACAGGTCACACGCGGACTGCACTTGAGGTTGTCGGTTCATTAATTTCAAGTTCAAGCTCAGGTTCGGGGAGCAGAGTAAAGAAATCACTGAGCTGAAAGAAGTTGTAGCATTTAACATGAGAGGAACTGAAGAAGCTGCAGCTGTCTGCATTAAAAATTTACAGAGTCAGTTCTTGGAAATTAGGACCAAGAACCGACTCTTGCCTATCGTGCTTATCGTCTGTCAGCAGTTAACTGATTGCAGTGATGTGGTGATTTTTTGCATCTCTGTCCTCTCACCTGTTTCCAGAACCTCGGTGAAAACCTCGTACATGGTACGAACGTCCCAGAACAGCCTGGAGGCCTATCGCTACATCGACTGCGGTTCCAACAGCACATACCAGCAGATGGTCCCTCAGGCCTTCTCTGCTGTGAGGGGTGCAGACCATGGACCACACGGACTATGTTAGTGTACACTTCAGGGTGGGCTAACAGCAGCAGCAGGGAAATGCCTAATATTGTCTTTTTTTTTTCTGCACTTGCAAAGAAGAGCTAACATTGACCTGCTCTTATCTTGTGCTAATGCTGGATCCGACTCTTCCTTGGAAAACAAGGGGCGTGCCAAGGGAATGTTATAATAGCTGGCTTGTTAACCACACAGTGACAGATAAGTGGTTATGATGTAGTTGTGAAAACACTGTATTATGGCCTGTAATTTCAATATCAGCATTGCTTTAATACCTGACATTCCTGGAATCAGACACTTTGGTTTTTGTCTTGCCTGACTTCAAATCCCAGTCACAAAAGCAGTTTTGCCGTTTCAGACTCAGACAGAAAGAGTCAGAGTGGAAAAGTGAATGAGTCACCAGCAGTGAGTACTCCATGTATCATAAGCAGGACAAAGGTCACAGAAAGCTCTTTCTTTAAGGGGAAATGACCGACATTCTCAGCGAGGAGGCTTTAATTAACGCTGCAGAGCTCCCTCTGTGTCTGCTGCTGCTGTAATGTTATTAGACATTCCTTAGGATGGCTTTAACGACTGTTACACTGTGTTGGCTGAGGACTACTGACTTTTTGTTTTTGGTAGCTTGAAACTGGGGTGTGTTGTAGATTTTTTTTTTAAATGGTTTGATAAGTTATTGACTGCTGACTCCCATTTAAGGAGCGATGTTCTCACATATTTTCTGTCATTTAAAACTTAATGTGTTCTTGCCCAGTTTCACTCTCAAAGCCCTTAATGCGTTTGCAGTGACGCTACAAAAGTAGTCCCATCCCCCACACCCCCATGTAAGTGCCATTAAAAACCAAAAACAGTACCTTTAGATAGCTAGAGCTGATTATTTGAAGTGAGACATTATTTCCATCTTAATATTAAATATATGAAGAGATCTCTTACAGGGGACGCTGGTTTTTCAGTTAGGCATCGTGATGCAGTGGTGCAGCTTAGATGAGGGTCTTGCAACATATGCAGTATTGAACAGTGGAAGAACACAGAGTCTTACAGGAATGTTCTGAGGCGCCTGAAGGACATTTAATGCAACCGTAACTGTAGTGCACACCTTTTAGAGGCTCTCAGCAGCATAACAAGAAGGCTGGAGTAATTTGGCCATCCGTGCAGTCTTTACTTGCCCCACTCACCACATTTAGATCCCAGCAACTTGGGCCTTGTCCCCAAAATGATGTTGGGGTTAGGGTCACTGTCTGAGGCAGTGGAAGAACTTCATATGTGCAAGTGATCAGAATGTGACGGTACAGTGTTTCCAGTGAGGCAACCTTAGTTAAAGGGGAAAAAATAGTTTAAAAAAGTTTGGGTTTTTTATAGATTAAGTCACTAAACTTTGTAGTGTGAAATGAGTGTTTTCTGCCAAATTAGCGGTAACAATTTAGAATTGCTGCAGCGTTTACGATGCATTTGTCAGACTGATGATAACAGCTTTACACTCAGGTTTCCTTTTACCTGCTTTGTGCAAAGGCAGTGTGGTGCATTATCTCGGAGCCTGGAGGCCTTTAGGCTTCAGAAAGGAAACAGTGAGTGAAATCAGTTCGACAGGAATTAAGATTTCTACTTTTAAAGGGACTGATGTTGCAAATTTCTGAAACATTTTTACCATTTTGTTTTAATGCAGCATTTAACTTTCAGTTGCCAAAAAGAGACATTAAAGGGATTTGTGAATAAATAAAATGAACATAAATGCTTGTTTTATTTTTGAACGCCGTTCACAGTGTAAACCGAATGATCCAAAATAACCACGGACTCAAGTTTAGGTACCACATCATTTCAGTTTAATTCTATTCTTCATTTTCTTCCATACAAAAACCTTTTCAAACAAACACGTTTCCTTTTTATGTCTCATACGCTGTCCTATAGCTGCATGTGAAAATATATTACTACATAATACAGAGATCAACAGATCACAATATATTATCGCTGTAGTACAAGTAGTGTTTTTTTTTCCTACCAAACAAGGCGACACACTAAATGAATGCATAGTAAAAATAAAAGAAGTAATAAGTACAAAAATATAACTGGATAAAAAGCTTATTAATACAAGAGTGCTTCGTCTTTGGTTAAGTACATCTCTCTTTAGGCCACTGGCTTACGTGTGTGTTTGCCTTTTCTTTGTTGATATATATGTGAATAACTTTCATACTGCCTGTGGTCATAACATGAAGCAGTGGGGGGCAAAAACAAAACCAAACACAGAAACATCACGGCAGCGGCGTGCTTTGATTCTATACGTCCTCCCACAGCTAGCTTTTTCCCATTTCACATACAAGTCTTTAAAAGTGGACGTAACGATACCTTTAGCCCGCATATTTACCTGAACACCCTCAACACGCACACACACACACACACGCACACACGCCCCTCTCTACCGCATACGCTTGTTAAAGGCTAAAAGCCTCACATTCCTGTTTCCTTTCATTAGTTACTCCTCTCGCTTGCTCTGAGCAGAAGTGTATGAGTGGGAAAAGCACAAACCAAAAAAACATGATTGTCAATTCATGATTAAAGGTGTTACGCTGGTAAAGGTGCTGCTGAAGGCAGAACTATGGTGCTGTATATACATCTGAACATCTCGAGATACAGAAAGTAAATTACATCATCAGGGCTTTGGTCACTTTGTAGCAGAGAAAGATGCAGATTTTTTTTATCAGTACAAAATATTAACACCATTCATTTTTAAAGGAAGTCGTTATGTTTGACTGGTGAACTTCATTAGGCTTGGACAGCCCATAATAGTGCAAGCATGCATCCTCGTAACTGCTGTCATAAAGCTGCTTTCCTTTTACTGGACACTGGCAGGGCGGAGGTCATAAAAAGGATACTTAATCATTAAAACAGGGGTCTCGATCACCAAGTAAGTTCTGATGGGCTTCAGTGAGCCTGTCAGTGATGAGTCTGGCTTTCATGAAGCTTTCATCAGCTGGCTCAGCTAACTCTGGGTTTCCAGCCCAAAAGAAAGAGGAGAAACTCTAATTATAAGCCTTTTACAATATCATCTAAACTATGACTTCAATTCGTGTTGTGTATTTGTCTAATAATCGAGGCTAAATGGCAAAAAGCAATATTTAGATGCTCTTTTAACATTTGATGGAGGTCTTTAAGACAATAGAGGAGGAAATGGTGACACCCCCACTAACATAAAAATTATAATGTTGTTAGAACAATGGAATAAGATGCTGTTATAAAAGCCCTGATGATCTATTAATGCGCCATCATGAAAGTGAGGTACCACGGACTGTACAAAAGAGAAGCGAGGGCTTTTAAACCTGCATTATTTCTCATGGCCAGTAGGGGGCAGCTCCACTGATTCAGCTATAGAAATCTTAGAGAAACTAACCCTACCTCTCACTTGATTTATGAGCTCGGTAAATATTTCCCTAATGGGTTTGTGACCTCAATTGTTAGTTTGTGTTCTTCTGCAACTCAGCATGATGTTCATTTTGTAAATCATGGCGCCATTTAGAGTGAAACGGGCGACAAAGCAGGAATTGCTTATGACTGAGAAGTCGTTTGCTTATGGGCTTGGAGCATCCTCTGGTTTTCCTTGAGTTCCTCCCTCTTCTCCAGTTAATGTCTACATGAGGCTTCAAAACAGTGGTCCTCAAACCTAAGGGTGAAGTCCATAGAGGGTATATGAAAGACAAACACCACCCAGTGGTTTTGGACTCTGCACTTTTGAAGCCTTGTTTGGCTGCTGCTGTTTTGTTGTGTTTTTAATCCAGAAGTGACATATTTGAGAAAGAAAAAGGTAAAAGTGAGCCAGCTTTGTGACAGTGCAAACCTAAAGTTGAGTAAAGCTAGTAATCTTACTCCATGACAGCGGCCCTTGATAGATGCTTGCTTGTTTTGTTGGAAAGCCATTTCCTCTGAAGCCTCCTCAAACGTGGAGTTGTAACACTGTACATCATGGCTTGTAAAAGAAACAAATATAAACAACCAGAAGGGATCTCAGAGTGATTTTAAGTTGCCTTCAGACACCTAACAAAAAATTCCTCGTTACAAAGCCTCAGACTCAGAAAGCAAAGGCACCGTGAACAATAACGGTCCTGGCAGTATGCCGCCTGTGAGTCTGCCTCGATGCTCTTTCCTCTCTTTGTCTCCCTCTATCGGCGCTGAGCCAGCATGACCTTGTTGATGAAGTTGACGATGGCAGAAGCGGGTTGGTCGGGGTCCAACTCGGCAAATAAGTGGCAGACGTTCTCCGCCGTGCAGCCGGGCTTCTTGGCTACAAAACCAAACACCCTGAGACGGGAAGGGTGGGGAATAAAAGATAGAGGATATGAAAGAGGGAAGCAAATGCAGTGACACAGTGATCTAGAGTTTGTCACCTTGGTAACAGCCTACAGGGTAATGTAGGACATCTCATAATTTCACAATTAAATCATAAGTTCAGAGGTTTGCTGGATGATTTTTGCCGAGGTTCACACGCGGTCTGATGCCATGCAGAGGCATACACACATCTATGCTTTCTCTCAGCCTTTAAAACACAAATAGAGAACTTACTTAACAGTTGTGTTGTCTGAGTTAGTCCACCTACAGCCAAGAGACAGAGACAGAGAGAGGACTCAGGCATACGCACACACAGGCAAAGCTGCCAGTCAAACTGATGCAGCCTCGGCCACAGCCAGCATGCTCACGTCTCTCGTGCACGCTCACACACACACATTGATGGCCAATAACAGATGCACTCCTACTGCTACAGACGTTCATGCGAGGGCTCAAGGCAACAGATGCAAGGAATGCTCATGGTGCAGTGAGTTCCTACGGACTGTACGTCAGCTATGGTTCTAATTAAGGCTACAAGACCAAATATGTCTTGTGGGTTTCCCACCTCCTGTCCTTTGGGTCGATGCTGCTGAAGGTCACGCTGTTCACTGGGTAATGTCTCCTGAAGAAAACTCTGGAAAAAGAAAGACACAGACATTTAAAGAAATGCTGAAATTAGTGTGAAGTATCCATCCATCCATTTTCTGCCGCTTATCCAGGGCTGGGTTGTGGAGGCAGCAGCCTAAGCAGAGAAGACAAGACCTCTCTGTCCCCGGCCATCTCCTCCACCTCATCTGGGGGTACAGTGAGGTATTCCCAGGCCAGCCAAGAGATACAATCTCCCCAGCGTTTCCCAGGTCTTACCTCCTCCCAGTACGACATGCCTGGAACACCTCACCCAAGAGGTGGCCAGGAGGCATCCTAGTCAGTGTAAAGTGGTTTTATAAAAATATAAACCCACGGGGAATCTCTTACCTGCGTTGGTTGTCAGTCAGTGTGATGCCCTGCGATGTCACCTTGAACTGGACGACTGTGGCAGCAGGACGCGGGTTACGTCCCAGTGTGGCATCCGTTGCCTTGGCAATGGCCTGGGGACCCGTCAGGGACTCTGTTTCCACAGAGTTCAGATAGAGGACATTACAGGCTGAGGGAAGAAGGACAGACAGCGGTGAGCTTATTGATCATACACTGTATAAGAAAGTGTCTCCCTCTGCACAGTGCTGTTCATGCATAATGTGATTCAGAGGGAACGCGAGGAGTCACCTGCTCCTTGTTTCAGCAGGTCAGCAGCTGTGCTGATGTTACTGACTGGTTGAACCTCCTGCACCTCTCCGATGAGATCTGACAACATGGAGAGAAGCTGAATTACATCTGATAAGACTGCAAAATACTCATGAGCCTCTACAAACTAAGGAGAGCCAACCTTTTTCAGGGATTTTAAGAGCGCAGGGCAAAGAGATGGGTGTGATGGAGTGTTGGTAGACTAGTGCAGACAGACTCCCTGTGGAAAGCAGAATAAATCATTAGTAGATTGAAGATAAGAAGCATAATAATGCCCATTTCTAACAAATGAATACTGTCCTTAGGAAACTCACCAAAGTAGGGCTCATTCTGACAGCCTTTAATCTTGACTCCTCTGGGGCTAGTTTCAATTAGAAAGTGTCTCACTAGCTGCTCCAGAGGGTCGCTCACTGTAAAAGCAGATTTATGAAAAGTTATAAGGAACAAAGAAACTGAGCAGAGGGAAAAATCAGTTAAAATGAGACAGCTACGTGATGTACACAGTCATTTTTACCTTTGTTGCTGTGGTTGCTGACATTGTGAGGAGGTGTAGCCACCTTCAGGGCCAGGCCATAGGCCCCCTGGAACGAGTTACTGTCCCTGATTAGGAATGTTCCTGGCTCCCTCTCCTTCAGAGCTGCGATTGCTATGTCCAAGCACAATGATATGTTGGGAATTTTACATCTGTAGGCATTCAAATAAGTCATTTTTTCTTGAGTTAGGCAAAAGAAAGGAACTAAAGCGCTTACCTTGCTCTCTAGAGATGCCAGGCTTATACCAAAACTTGGAACTGTCCTGGACAAACTTCACACTGACCCTATTCGCAGTCTCGGCCTCCACTCCGTCATTTTGACCAGCAGGGGGTGCTATTTCTCCCACCGTGGGAGAAAATGTGACGTGGTGCTGATGCTGCGTGGCAGTGGAGGGAGGCACATGGCCCACAGCTGGCTTCACCCCATCGGCGGGGGAACCGGACTGTCCGGGCGGATGGCGCTTCTCTGGCAAGGGTGGCTGGGGGTGAGGAAGGGGGATGGAGATGGTGGTGTAGTTAGGATAGGAGGCTGGGTGGAGTTGTGACGTATGGGCAGAGTTGCAGTTCCTCTTGTTAATGTCCACAGCTGCACTGTGCTCCATGCTGGCTTGGTAGTGGTGATGCAGGGGTCCTTGTTGCTGTGTGTTGTTTAGGTGGTGGGGGTCCGACCCACTCAGCATCAACCTTCTACCCAGGGTGGCGAATCCGGGAACTGGTGTATCAGACACAGGGGAACCCTCCATGCTGCTGGGCCCAGGCTGTGGGGATGATGGTGCAGGAGAAGTTGCGGGGCTGGTGGTGCCGGTGTGTTTAGGGATGTCTGGGTGAGACTCCCTGGTCGGGGAGGATCCATTTACCTGTGCTATAGATGGTGCTGCAGAGCTGGGAGCTTGGATTTGGCTCTGAGGCTGTGACGCTGCCTGTGCCATGGCAGACGGTGGAACACCGGCTTCCGAAGGAGTGAGCGTCTGGAGCGTCAGAGGGCCAGGATAAGGGTGTGCATCTGGTATAGGTGGAGCATGAACAGGAGAAGAGGGAGTCTGGCAGTGCGCTTGCTTTGATGTGGGTGGTGTCACAGAGTCACAAGCTGAGGGCAGATTGGGGCTACAAAGCTGCTGCTGATTGGTGGATTCTGTTTGTCTCGTTGTGGCTGTGTGTGACCGTGTGTCTTTGGTGAGTGGCTCCAGGGGCTCTGTGCTGCTTCTTTGGCTTTCCGGAGATTCCTGGACAATATTGTTAGTACGGCAGTGCCCATCCTGAGGCTGGGGAGCCTCGTAGTCATTGATGATGTCTGTGGTCCGAATGTTGTACTCCCTCCTTCCTGGACTGGGGCTTAAATGGATACATGTGAGTATTACTATCAGAGACCAGCAGTTTCTTCACTGTGAGGTAACATCAGAGTGAAATCCAGATAAAAACCTGAAGGTTTATACAGTATATGTAAATGAATCAACAAATACAAACCCAATTCCAATAAAGTTGGAGCGTGTGTACAAAATGTAAATAAAAACAGAATGCAATGATTTGTAGATCCCATAAACCTATATTTGAATCATAACAGAACATAGGAAACATATCAAATATTTAAAGTGAGAAAATGGACCATTTTAGGAAAATATCATTTTGAATTCAATGAGCAGGTCTCAAAATAGTTGTGTTTAGCATTGTGTAACATCCTCTCTTCTTTTAACAACAGTCCTTAAACACCTGGGAACTGAGGAGAGCAGCTGCTGGATGTTTGGAAGAGGAATGTTGAAGAACAAGAAGGAATGCCGCTTTAAACGTGTATGTACCTTTCAGCATTGATGGCGCCTTTCCAGAAGTGCAAGCTGCAACAAATGCACCCCGGTGCTGATAACAGACAAGCCGGATGGTCCCTCTTCTCTTTAGTCTAGAGGAAGCGGCGTCCATGTTTGCCAAAAAGAATTTCCCATTTTAATTTGTCTGACCTCAGAACAGTTTTCTACTTTGCCTCAGTCCATCTTAAACGAGCTCTCGTTCACATCACGGCTTCTTCTTTGCATGATGAATTTTTGACCTTAATCTGTGGATGGCAGACGCTGGTTTCTGGAAGTGTTCCTGAGTCCATGCAGTGATTTCCAGGAGAGAAACACACCTGTTTTTAATGCAATGTAGCCTGAGAGTCTGAAGATCATCAGCATTCAATATGGACTTTTGGCCTTGTCCCTTGTGCACACAGAATTCTCCAGATTCTTGGAAACTTTTGATGATATTTTGTACAGTAAATGATGAGATATTCAAAGTCTTCACAATTTTGCATTGAGGAACGTTCTTCTGAACACAGTTTTTTGCAGATTGGTGAATGTCTGCCCGTCTTTAGTTCTCCTCGGTTCCCAGATGGACTGTTGTTAAATGAAGAGGGGATGCTACACAGTGGTAAACATGGCCTGTCCCAACTTCCAGTCAGTCTATGAGCCTTGTAAATCACTGTATTCTGTTTTTATTTATATTTTACACAGCACCCCAGTTTGTTCAGAATTGGGGTTGTATAATCAGACATCTACTTGGTGGTCTGGCTTGTGTTGTGATCAGAATTCCATTAAATTCTATTACATTTCCATTCATTTTTAACCTGTATAGTATCAGTTCATCTCTGGCACTTTAGATTTCAAGGTAAAGACACTGCGATATTAGACAAGTTGCAAGTTACTCTGCAGCCCCGCCCACCCCATCTTCTTTATTCAAATGGTGTCTGACTTATTTCTCTCATTTAATGTGTTGTCACTGATGCCTGCTCTGTTCTGTGCTGGGCCTTCATGATGCTTTCCCCACATGCACATGCCCCTTGAGCCATGCCACCAAATATAAATTACAACAGGCAGAAATAATCTTTTGACTATAGTGTACTAATGACTTTATTTATGATTCAATGTCACAGTTACATGTTTACTTCCACCCTAATTGTGAGAAAAGTCCAACCAAAACTACCACGGTTGTGTAAGAGTGGAATACCTTTCCTGTGCGTGTAGAGGACTGCTGGCGTGGACAGGAGTGGGTGATCCAGACATGTCAGAGGGCGTGGAGCACGCGGCATGGCCGTCTCTGTGGACTCTCTTAAAGGAACCATGGGTAATGTGATCCCTCCAGCCCACGCTATCTCCAGAACTACGGAGACCATCTGATAGAGGAGGGGAACAATGAAGCATTTTACAGGTAGTTACCTCAGTAAACAGTATCAGCTGTTACATAGTTAATATGTCCCCAGCTGATCCTTATGTAAAAACTCAAGAAGCAGTTTGAGAATAATGTTAAAGGCATGTGTCAAGTAAAAAACTAATTTTCAGTGCGTGCTGTTGCTCATTAGAGATAATTTATTTCCACATTACTGAGCGTGTGTGTTTTAATGTGACTCACCAGTGTGTGAGTCAGAGCTGCATGACTGCTGTGAGTCTGGATGGTGATGGTGGTGGTTGTGGTTATGCTCTGCTGGTCCACTGCTGTGGCTGCAGTGCCCCATCATGGAGGATGCAGGAGGCAGCGGTGACGTGGACTCTGACTGGTAGCCTGAGGCGTAGCCCCTGCTTTCAGATGGCGAGGGTTGGTAAGGTGAGCAGGGGCACACCTGACGTGGTGTCTGATAACCACTGCTGCTGCTGTACTTCATGTCCAGGTGGGAATGAGCATGGGACCTCGATGCCTCTGGATAAGCTGGGTGACCTGATGGCAAGGGGTCAAAGGTGAAGGCTGGAAGATCGTGGGCCTGTGGGCCGTAGGAGGCTACGGTGGCTCTCCTGTGCCAGTATTCCGCCTCTCTGTCCCTCTCCCACTGCAGCTCCACTTCCCTGTCTCGTTCCCAGTGAAGGGACAGCTCTCTGCCTCGTCTCAGCCCTGGATCCCTCTCCCAGTGGAGCTCTGAGCCCCTGGGTAATTCTGTCTCCCTGGCTCTCCTAAGCCCCACCTCCCTCTGATGAAGCTCCGCCTCTCTGTCCCAATGGAAGCTGTCGCCACGGTCCAACCTCAGGCTGTGATAGGCCGCTGAGTCCTCTCTCCTGATGCTGCAGTCCCTGCAAGGACAGCCAGGGGGTGGCAGACCATCCATTAGCATTATATCATGATAAGTAGGGCTGGTGGAGGATTTCTGGTGTGGGTGGGGATGGTGGTGGCCGTGAGGTGGAGGAGGGTGGTGGTAGGGTGTGTACTCGTCTTCCCGACAGCAGAGGCGACCTGGGGCAGACATAGGGTGGTGATGGGGGTGGCTGTGAGAGTGAGGCGTAAGGTCTGCTGATGGGTAAGGACAGATATGACGTGATGACGGAGCCTCTGAGCAGGAGCGGTGCAGGTAATGTGGTGGGCCACTCTGACGGTCCCACACTAGATCTGGAGGTGGGAGGGACTGGTGGGAGTGGGGGCTATAGTGTTGGCACAGATCCATGTGTGATGGTGGAGCAGCTGGGTTGGGGCTAGCTGAAGGAGGAGCCCCGTGATGGCCGTTGGTCCCAGGAGCCCGATCAAGGCAATAGCCATTAGGCATGAGGAGGGTGCGATCACATCCTGGCTCAGCACAGCGCTGGGACCGGTAACCATCCCGGCAGGAACATGACCTACTGAGTCTCAGCGTCCCAGTTCTCTCGGATTGAATAGAATCTCCATCATCCAAAATAGCCGTCTCTCTCTCTCCATCTCGGTTTCCCTCGATGCCTCCAAGAAGGCGCTCGAGCTCCTCCCTTTCCTGTCTGGTGGGAGGTGGTGGACGAATGGGCTCCTCCTGGTGGTCTGGATGGATAGAAGACTGGTTCAAATGGAAAGAATGTGCTGAGAGGGCGGAGTCAGAACCTTGGGTGATATGATGATCAGGCCGATCTTCTGCAACAACTCCCCCTGTGATGCTGCCATTGGTTGAGGTGAGAGAACCAGAGCCAGGACCTCGCCGCTTCTTTATCTGAGCGTAGAGGCTACCATCTAGAGGACCTCTTGTGTGGGCAATATCTAAGACACAAGGACAGATAGATAAATTCAGTTCGCTATAAAAAGAGGCCTCTGTAAAGCTAGGACATCTTATTATTCATCACTGATTGAAGAAAATAAGAACAAGCCCAGGTTTTGTTTCAGCACTGTAGCCAGGCTGACAGAGTCAGAGCTCTGTTGAGCCGAGTATTCCTTTCACTTTAACTAGTAATGACTGATTTTTTTCACAAATAAAATTTCATGTACAGCCACTTTCAATAGTACTGTTATTTTTTTAGACTCTCTCTCTCCCCAATTGATTTTTCTGAGTTAACTTTAATAGTTGCTTCCTCCAAACCATCAACGTGTCTATTAGACCCCATTCCTATAAGACTGCTCAAAGAAGCCCTACCATTAATTAATGCTTTGATCTTAAATATGATTAATCTATTGTTGCTATTTGGCTATGTACCACACGCCTTTAAGGTGGCTGTAATTAAACCATTACTTAAAAAGCTATCACTTGACCCAGCTGTCTTAGCTAATTATAGGCCAATCTCCAACCTTTCTTTTATCTCAACAATTCTTGAAAGAGTAGTTGTAAAACAGCTAACTGATCATCTGCAGAGGAACGGTTTATTTGAAGAGTTTCAGTCAGGTTTCAGAATCCATCACAGTACAGAAACAGCATTAGTGAAGGTTACAAATGATCTTCTTACAGCCTCTGACAGTGGACTCGTCTCTGTGCTTGTCCTGTTGGACCTCAGTGCAGCTTTTGATACTGTTGATCATAACATTTTATTACAGAGATTAGAGCATGCCATAGGTATTAAAGGTACTGCACTGCAGTGGTTTGAATCATATCTATCTAACAGGCTCCAATTTGTTCATGTAAATGGGGAGTCTCCTTCACACACTAAGGTTAATTATGGAGTTCCACAGGGTTCTGTGCTAGGACCAATTTTATTTATACTATACATGCTTCCCTTAGGCAGTATTATTAGAAAGCATAGCAGCTATGCAGATAATACCCATCTTTATCTATCCATGAAGCCAAATGACATACATCAATTAGTTAAAGTGCAGATATGTCTTAAAGACAAAAAGGCTTCGATGACCTCTAATTTCCTGTTTCTAAATTGAGATAAAACTGAAGTTATCCTACTCAGCTCTAGACATCCTGTCTCAGAGTGATGCTGAAAAGGGAATTCATGCATTTATTACTTCTAGACTGGAATATTGTAATTTATTATTATCAGGTTGTCTTAAAAGCTCCTTGAAAATCCTCGAGTTGATCCAAAATGCTGCAGCGAGAGTACTGACAGGGACTAGAAGGAGAGAGCATATTTCTCCCATATTGGTTTCATTGGCTCTCTGTCAAATCCAGAATCAAATTTAAAGTCCTTCTTACATACAAGGTCTTGAATAATCAGGCCCAATCTTATCTTAAAGACCTCATAGTACCATATCGCCTTAATAGAATACTTAATAGAGACACCCTCTCTACTTTTAAGATTAGGCTTAAGACGTTCCTTTTTTGATAAAGCTTACAGTTAGGACTGGATCAGGTGACCCTGAACCACCCCTTAGTTATGCTACAATAGGCCTCGGCTGCTGGGGGTTCCCATGATGCACTGAGTAGTCCCTCATCTCTTTTCACCCTCTCTATGTTTATACAGAATCATTAGTTATCAGTAATCTCTTTTGTCCTGTATCTCTCCCCTTAACCCCAACCAGTTGCAGCAGATGACTGCCCCTGCCTGAGCCTGGTTCTGCTGGAGGTTTCTTCCTGTTAAAAGGAAGTTTTTCCTTCCCACTGTCACCAAGTGCTTGCTCGTAGGGGGTCATCTGATTGTTGGGGTTTACTCTATGCTATTGTAATATGTAGGGTCTTTACCATACAACATAAAGTGCCTTGAGACAACTGTTTTTTTTTTGTTTTTTTTTTTGGCGCTATATAAATAAAATTGAATTGAATTAATCTCACAGTAAATATCAGCTGCTTATGTCCCTTTGGAACTTTAGCAGACTTGTGTCTGCTTGAACTCTATATCGCTTAATAATGGCTAGCGCCATGAGGGCTGGTGTTTAAGGCTTTTATTTCTCCACCATGGAGCACTATGAAGACAACAGTTACCTTCCAGGCTGTCCTGGTATCGCTGGTTAAAATTCTCATAGGAATCCCAGCGAACCACGGGGTCAGCGGTGTTGTAGTCGACTGTGACAGCCGGGTCGTTCTTGTGGTATTCACGGCCTGAGAAGACAAATATTACCATGTATTTCTGCTCCAAAGTGATTTGAAATACTGTAAATGTCAATTTGACTATTAATGAATTAATAGTTAATGAATTAATGAACATAATCATTAACCATAAAAAAATATACAAATTAACTTATGGTTAGTGGAGAAAGTGATTACCACTTAAAACTGTCTCTTGAATACATGTGCAGAATTTGTTTGGAGAATATGTAATCCTGTTCATCTGATTAATTTCCTATGTTTTCTGGATGTTTTCTTATTATTATTTATAATATAATTACAATTATTCTTATTACTATTTGCCAGGAATGATGGGCATTGCTTCCCTCGCAGAACAAACACAGTGAACTAACCTTTGATCCGCTCTGGTCCGGAGGAGAAGACAAACTCCACTGTGGCATCAGATGGAAAACGCTCATCTGCGGACAAGAAAAATGAAACATGCTTAACAAAATAGGGAGATATCCCCCAAGATCAGGATAAATATTTTAGTTTCTAGCACAAAAAGATACCCATGAAGGATCTGAATTCTCTACATCACAGTCTGCACATATCAATGTAATCTCCACATGAAATCCACATTCATGAAAGCATACTGGTGCTTTTGAGACATACAGAGCACCTCTGAAGGAAACCAACTATTGCGCCAGGATATAAACTACACTAACATGTTCCACAGATGTGTTTGGAGTTGTATGAACCCACAATCATACATTTATGTGCGCTTAGTGCACTTCTTACTTGAAGAACATGCTTCTACACATGTTCTGACATTTCAGGGAACGAGACGAGGAAATGAAGTAATGAGCATATTCACTATGGACTTAAGCAGCAGATAAGCACTTATTAGCTATCATCTAAACTCTCTGTGGGCATATTTAAATACATTTACTGCACAGCACAGCTCATGCTCACTACCCTCTCCTCCAGGGAGCTGCTATTATGTCCTCGATGGGGATTAAGCTACAACTATTGCGGGATTTATTTAACCATGATATTAAGAGGCCAAACCGCTGTGAATATATTCCCACAACTCCAATTCAAAGAGCTGCTATTACGTCACTTAGTTGTAAGTGGTGATTATCCAACCACCATTAACAAATAATGCCAGAATTTAAAAGTATCCAGAAGCAGAGAAGCAAAATCAAGCATTTAGGGAGCAATATTATTTGTTCTTTACATTTAAAGGGAGACTATTTTTGTACAACTCCAATTCTAAAAAAGTTGGGATACTGCGCAATGATTTGAAAATCTCATAACCCCCATATTTTATTCGCAACAGAACACAGAAAACATGTTTAAAACCGGAGAAAATGTGATACTCTAAGAGAAATATTAGCTCATTTTTGACACTGATGGCAGCGACACGTCTCAAAAAGGTGGAAAAAGGGCGACAAAAGGCTGGAAAATTAAATGGTACTAAAAAAGAAACAGCTGGAGGAAAATTTTACAGCAAATTAGGTTAAATGGCAACAGATCAGAAACATAACTGGTATAGAAAAAAGTATCTTAGAGAGGCAGAGGTTCACTGATCTGCAAAAAACGGTCGATGACTTGTGGAACATTTTTAGAATAATGCTTCTCAACATAAAATTGTAAATTCTTTGAATAGCTCATCATCTATAGTACGTGATATCAAAAGATTGTGATTCTGGGCCTGTGGAATTGGCAGCCTGTACATACAGAAAGGCAGCATCAGTGCTGAAAGGTATATACAGATTTTAGAGCAACACACCTTCTTATTTAGATATGTTTTTCAGGGAAGGCCTTGCATATTTCAGCAAGACAAAGCTAAACCGCATACTCAATCCATTACAACAGCATGGCTTCATAGTACAAGAGTCCGGGTGTTGAATTGTCCTGCCTGCAGCCCAGATGTTTCACCGGTTGAAAAAACTTTGGCAAATCATGGAAAAAAAAAACACAAGTCCCGGGACTGCTGAGCAGCTAGAATCCTGTATCAGATAAGAACGGGACAACATTCCTCCCCTAAAAGTCCAGCAGCTGCTCTCCTCAATTCCCAGACGTTTACAGACTGTTGATCTTTTGAGACGTGTTCCTGCCAGCAAATTAAAATGAACTTTTTTTTTTCTTAAAATGGTGCATTTTTAAGTTTAAACACTTAATATGTTGGAAATTTGCAAATCATTGCATTCAGTTTTTATTTATTGGGGTTGTAAAATATAACAAAATCAAAAAAATTTGTTTGATTCAATAGTTGGTCTGGTATCTGTCCAGTTATTGTGTAGCAGGATTCCTTTGATTCATCAAATTAATACAAAACCAACGGGCACCACAAAAATAACACATAAAATGTAAATTTATATACACATATAAATGGTACAAATATAAATACTGTGTAGAAGATTAAAAATATTTTTCCTCCATCACACTTAACCACCACCAGTACTGCCAAATCATCACATCTTTCCCCATCAATAACCTAAACTCGTGTTAAAATCAAGGCCTGCAGGCCAAATCTAGCTTGGTGCAAATTTGAACCCAGTCCACATGTGGTTGTGATCCGCACAAAAATGCACTCCATGCACATGCCAAACTAAACACAGGGGCTGGCAAACTACCAAACATAAAATGCAACAAAAATCTGATGCTGAGGGCCGACAGTGGAGCTCAGTATGACACACCAGTGCACGCTTCATCCAGCTCCCCTTTGCCAAACCACAGCTGGGATCCGTGGATGGTGCAGGTGTGGAACTGCAGTCTGAACACGGTGTCTCTGTCAGCACCTTGGGCTCGCCTGTGGTAGCATTTGACCTGCAGAGGGCAGCAGAGAGTGAGGGAAAGAGATGCCGAATGAATAGTGGGATAATGACAGCTCGGCCCTGTAAATGAAGGGGTTTGTGTTCCCACATGAGTGACACCTACAACTTTGGAAATGGCTGAGTGCACAAAACAAATTGTGATTCCTTGTTAACAAAGTGACAAGAAAACCTTTCCAGACCAAAATGCATATTTCAGGGCTGAGGCACAATAACACAGTCATTCAGTGTTTGTTGAGGATAAATGAAGTCATCAAGTCATGATTCTACCCCCGCACCCATATCTGGGGTCTTCTGCTTGGCATTTCCTTCCAGTATGACTCACCATGATGTCACCCTTCAGCAACAGTGCTGGTTCGATGGTCACACACAGCCTTCTGCCTCCAGTGCCTTGAAGGTCGCTGCAGACAGCAAAGGGTACACAAACAAGCCTGTTACACAGCTCCAGAAAGCATGGGACGTAAGGAGTGTGAAAGACTGATTGTGGTAGCATAAATAAACAACAAGACCATGTTTTCCCTCAACACTTTTAAACCTGGAAAGCCCTGAGGTAAAAATGAAAACACGAGATAGGAGCTGGACTAAAGAAGAAAAACATCCTTTGTGCAGCCTTCTTCAGTCCCCTCTCTTTAATTATTCTGTGACAATGCTGAAACCTCAGCCCATGAAAGAAAACACCCCAGAGCCAACAAATTCATCCAGCTTATCTGGGCTATCAGTTGGCCTCGTGACAGAAAGGTGGACTCACTATATGCCTGAAGTGTAGACCAACTGCATGGACTGGTAGATTTTCAAGAAGGGGTAGTAACCTAGAAGGAAGAGAGAGGATTTTAGACACGGGAAGCACCATCAACACGAAGAAAGGAATGTGCTGACTGACTCCTTGTGGACTTGATGATCAGATTAACGTGTGTGGGTAGAGGGTGAATGTGACCATGCATGTCATCTGCATTCAATAACACTGTCACAGCATCTAGCCAAGAAAAACACTGCGCCACATGCACATTTTATCTGTATAAGGAGGCAGAGTGAGAATGGACTGGAGATAATCAGACAGCAGATTAGATAACAGAGGGTACATCTCAAGTCTATTCACCACTTGCACTGAAAGTGCTGACAAGACAGGCTGCATCCTCGCAGGGTGAAAAATGAAGCCAATGCTGAACTGCAGTTCCTCTAATGGCCACTTGAGGCTGTCTCAAAAAGCTACTTGATCCCCATAGACTGCCATGTTAAAATGCCCGACTTTGGCCATATAATTAATATAATTACAGCAACAATTTTTGTCTTGTCAGCTAATTTCGTAACAAATATACATGGCATATTTTATAATAATCCATCTGGATTTTGTTTAGGCTTTAAAGTTTGTTTAGGCTTCAACTCTGCATGTTGAAGTCACTGAACTGGACCTCTCGACCACGTTTGTTCTATTGGTGCCTTTTGAAGCACTTTAATGGATTTATCTGACAAATAACACAGCTTTTTGTGTGGTACAGTCCATCCACGAAGTGTG
Organism: Pterophyllum scalare; assembly: GCA_024447675.2. NCBI lineage: Eukaryota > Metazoa > Chordata > Actinopteri > Cichliformes > Cichlidae > Pterophyllum > Pterophyllum scalare. The sequence continues at coordinate 121,168 of JAMQGT020003209.1, forward strand.
CGGTTCAGTTTTGATACTGATTTGTCTCTGACTTAGCAATAATTATCAGGTAACCTGCCAGAGTTAGGACTCTATCTTCTTGTACAAATAAAAAATATATATAGTGGTGGCCAAAATGTTAAAACTGAAGCTTCAAAATGCCGAGTCAAAAACCCACATTTAGCATGAAAGACAGATTTGGGAGACACTTCTGTGCAAGGTTAAAAACAGGCAGAAATACATTTGTGATCTGGTGATTTGGCCAAAAAGTCAACAAACACACCTCCTTCACCCTGGAAGTTGGGGAGTGATGGGATGAGTACTTGGTGGAGGAAGAGAGGGCTGCTGTTCATCTTGATTGCCCCAGACAGAAGGCCCCCAAAGTAATAGATATACCTGAAAGATGAAGAGGGAGTATGAAAGATTCTTATGGAAAATAACATTTTTTGAAGGCAAATGATAAATGTAAACAGCCCCTGAGCAAAGCTGCTGACCTGAGAGCCAGGTAAGAAGGAAGCAACAAATATCTAATACCGAGACTATGAACTCCTTTTCAATTTACCATCTCTCTTCTTGTCCCTGAACACAGATGGAAGTGATTCAGTGTTCCTGAATTAGCTGTCATTTTCTTGAGCTATTGTTTGTCCCTTATTCGTAGTATGATGTGGTTTTTAGCAGTCTGTGAGTGTGAAACTGCACATAGAGGAGGCCAAGAGTTTAACTCAGCGGTTCTCCAAATACGTGAACGGGCAAGGTGGTGAAAAATATGACGGGAAACTCATTTGATTAGATATAATTTTGTAGAGAAAATAAGCAAGAGTTAGCTGATGCTATTGTGCTAACCTTTATTTAATCAAATTGAAGTTGAATCCTTTTGTACTGTTAAAGCTAAAAATGTTAGGGAGTGCTGCATGAACTTTTTTCCATCTTCTGAAGGAAGGCATGCCACAAAATGTCAGAGAACCACCTTAAATCAAGTTATAGCTTGTGTATGGACAGTTTGGTGATTCTAAGTGTGATAGAACTAGGCTGCCTGTTTCCTCGTGTTCAGGCCTTCTTGTCACGGTGCTGTGCACCCTAACCAACTTCTGGCTCTAGATTCCCTTTTTTTTTTTTAGCATTCAGAGTGGTAAATACGTATAAAGATTGGTCAGAAAATGCATCAACTTTTTATTAAATGCTCATTTCCAAATGTCTAATTTTCATAGGTTAGCTCTGAATGACTCAGACTTTAAAAAATGTCTTATTTTTCTTATACTGACTGGCCTTTTGTGTAGCCCCTAAATTCTTCCTCTGTGTCAAACAAGGCCTTTAAGCTCCCGTATCTTTAAAACCTCCCTCCCTACAATCCCACTTTCTTCTAAATGGCCATATGGTTTCCTGAAGGGCTGCACCCAGTGCTTGGGAGCTACACTGCCTGTACTTTGTGGGAGGGTGTGCTGTGCCTGCTGCAGATGACTCAGTATTTAGAGCAATCTTTGGTCACTGGGATTAATTTTATACAGAATTACCTCAGCATTTTGGAGTGTGAATATCATAAACATCCAACATTGGCAGAAAATAAGGAAAAGAAAATTAGGTCCTCTTTAACATTTGTTGGGTAACATTTTAACTATTCCTTGTCAAAGGGAAAGGTAATGGAAAGAACTAGTTTTTAAAATACTTTTTATACTAGAAAAAGCATCATTATTACCAATAACATTATTAACAATATCTCTGCTGTTCAATTTAAATGCCCAAAATCTCACATGGAGCCAGAAGCTGGGGCAGTTAAACGGTTTCAAGCCCTGATTCATTTTAATATCTGTGCTATAAATCCAATCCAAAAACTTAAAATATGTTTCTTTTCCCTGGAGGATGCAAGGAAGATGCATTTAATAGCTTTAGTATGACGTGGGAAACCCACAGCCACACACCCCCACCCCCCACCCTGCAGCTCCTTTCATTTTCCGCTCAGATCATCCCGACGCCTCTACCTGTTTTGGGATGGCTGGAGGGAAGAGGACACCTTATCTTCACAGAACTTCCTCATGGCAAGAGTACTGAGAGCCTGGTCCGCCCTGTACATAAATGCACACACACACATACACACACACACACACACACACTTGCTTTCAGCCAACAATTTCCATCATGGGACTTGCACCAGACTCTCTAGATGCCAGAAAGTACATGGAGAGGATACAGCTGGCACTGGCCACAGGATAAACCAGTTTCCACTGTTCCTGTGCAGAATCCGCAGGGCTTCATTTATCAAATCACATATCAACAAAGTCTGAATGGAAATCTTTGTCCTTCGCATACATAAACCTGCGCAAATCAGCCACTAGACACGCTGCTGCAATAGGTTTGTGAGCATCATTGGTTATGTTGTTTGAGTAGCTGAATTTAAGTGGAACATGTTTTTGCTCGTCGCTTCAATCTGCTTGTTAAGTGATGATGCATCAACGCTCCAATATTATTATTTTTGGGTCCAAGCCGAGTCTATTATAGCTGGCATCATTTTTAATGTCAACTAGCTAGCTAATATGCTGATAATTTGTAACTCCGCTTAACGCTGTAAAACACTCATGTTAAGGGCGAGAGGACCAATTCTGGTCCTCGGACCATCTCAATCTGGCCCCCAGCATCCTAAAGGAAAACAAAAGCAAAGCAAAGTGTTTCACGCAGTGGTGCATACCATTCGTATGGCCCCTGTCATGACCCCTTTTTCCCCTCAGAAACCTGGACAGCACTCCTGATTGTAACATCTGGGAGAACAACTTCACCGATCACTTTATTGAAGTGACAGAATCTGGACTGATTTAATGCTCACTGGTTGTTAAGTGTTTGTTTGCTTTTGGTAACCGAGGGAGCGTTTGGACCCAGCAAAATGTAATTACCCCAGGCTTAACGAGCAGATATCCTTCAATGCATTGACTGTGCAGATACTCTTATGAACGGGAACGTGTGGCTCTGGTTGTCTCCAACATAAGCAAACACATACTCACCCTGCAGAGATCTTGCTGTAGTGCATGTAGGCTGCAATAATCACGCCTGTTTTACCTTTGTTACCCTGTAAGAGGGAGAGGGAACAACAAAGAAATGAGCATGACGTGCTGATTTCATCCCCAGGCACCGAGGACAGCTGATTTTCACGGTTTCCGAGACCAGACGGTTTTAACTGAGCGGCTCATTTTTCATAGAGAAAACAAGTAGAAAAGGAGAGAGAGCTGGAAACAAGGGAGAGCCATGGAGAGACGTGGAAAAGCTGTTTGACTTCAAATTAAAAAGCTCCCTGTGGTGTTTTTTTTTCCACACTGGTTGCTCCTTACTTCCTGACACATTCCAAAGACATTCCAGCACTGAATTCCTGAAGTGACCCCCTCCAGATCCCAGTAGGAAGGCTGCACCTCCACGCGCTGAGCACAAATTAAAGCTTGTTTTGCACAGTGCGTCTCTCAGTGGAGGATTTTTCATTGACAACAACTTGTTTATTCTCGTCCCTGGCGTGATCTGCAGCTGGCAAAGAACTCCCTGTAGCTGGAATGTTCTGGAAAGTTGGCAGACCGCAGAAGTAGTCTGGTTTTAGGATTTCAATTCTCCTTACCAAATCCAATAAATAAAACATCCAAACGAGCTCGGGCAGCTCAGACACCCTCAGCATTAGCTGGTTACTGTTTGGTAGCAGTCAGAGTGTTCAGATCACCACCACGTTTCTGATAGGACGATGTAAACGAGTCATTAAATGATGCTCACCAGCATGCAAGTTAAATGTCAGGCTGATGGAGATTGATCTCAATTGTACGCTTAATGTTTTGCTGTGGGTGGAAGGAGCTTTTTGAATTATATGGTGCACTCTGTAATTCTGGTTTTAGTCGAGTTGTGTGAACAGCTGAATCTAATGAAACGTATTATATGGCGTGATTATGGCTGATTAAACATGCATATGCAAGTGAAAGAAATGGCACAATGTAGCATCGCATGCTCAAAGATCAGTTAGTCATTTGGTTATTGCAATAATATTTCTACACACGATTTCACAGACTTGTTTCAGGTGTCTGGCAGCGTTGGAGTCCAATAAATTTACTGCTAAGTATAACTTGGATCCACTTCTCTTGACTATTTCAACCTTATGCTACTTTACACTTTTATATTTCATTAAATGTAACTGACTCACAAACACGGTACACTGTCACAGACTGAACAGCAGGGAAGCTCTCATGTTTGATGTCTCTGGGCCGATGTTGCACTTATTATGTTTTTGTGTTCATTTATTCGCTTTCTGTGATAGGGAGACAAAGATGTTGTTATTATAAAAATAAATATTTTAATGTCTTTCACCGCTCCATTTTGTTTATTTTGAATATATTTAGATTTTGAATATATCTATGAGTGACTGATGCCATGTTATCTTAAAGGCAGATGCTGACTGATATCTGGCATAACACACTGGTGCATCCCTCTGAAATTAGTCAAGATGCAACGTGGTCAGTGGTAAAGATGAGTAGAAGCTGTTTGATTTTATATGACAACAATCAAAATATTTGCTACAATATTTGAATGAAATCTGTCTTCATAAAACTACCAGCCAACAGTGACTCCTGATATTTTGCAACCTTGTTAGGAAGCATCAGTCATTACAGACATCTGCCTACACCACATCTGCCCATTTTAGAGCCTGGGAAACTGTGTGATGTCCATCTGAGAAACCCCCCGGTGGGCCCCTGAAGTCTGACCTTGCAGTGCAAGACCACCACGTGCTGGGGGTCAGAGTTCAGCCAGTTCTCCATGGCCTTGCATATGGCACAGATCTTATCCAGTGGTGGGGCGTGGAGGTCGGGCCAGCCAAAGTCGTGGACCTGGTGGTGGATGGAGACAGGAGAAAAAGATTAGATGAAAGGCTGTGAAGTGAATTCCCAACATCAAGAACTGCAGGAAGTTCTACCTTTGGGTTCAGTCGGGTGATGTCGTGGCGTCTTTCAGAGAGATTCAGCAGCTGAAAACAGAAAGATTTTTTTTAACTTCACTTCGCTGCATCACCGCAGCAAATTGTCATCACTATTATTTTTATTATGGGTGTGACAGAAAAAAAACCCAGACTGCTTATTTGTGGGTTTCTAGTTTGCAGCTTCCTGTGGCTGCATGCCAAACTGTACTGTGTAACAATGCTTCAGATGTATTTAGCTGAATACCCCAATAGTAAACACTGTCATGTGAAGACTTCTGTACTCACTGTACGTCTCAGCTGATGAGTGTATTGCCTTTCTCTCCACTCACCAGAAATTTTTCCTGGTGTTTGGACTTGAGCATGGCAGCCACCTCCTTCAGGTTCAGCCGGTATCTCTGCTCTTCCAGCTTCGGAGGGAAGAAGACGGAGATGATCCTCTCGGTGATGTAGGTCAAGTCGAAGTCGTAGTTTCGTTCCATCACTCGCTCCATCACGCGGTCCACGCTGAAGCTCCTGCAGGAACCGAGAAGCGAGAGCAGGGGTCAGTGGGTTGTTTGTGGTAGCTCAACACAAACCCTCAGATACACTCTGATGGATGGAGGGAAAACATCAAGCCAGGAAAGAGAGAAACTGGATATCATATGTAACATGCAGGTCAGACACTAAAAACAAAGAGGATAAGGACATTTGTCTGAGAAACAAGTGTAAGACAGCACAGGCTTCAGAGCAAGCACAGAGCAGTGCCAGTGTGGAGACATTAGTTACATTTGTATTTAACAACAGAAATCACTGTTGAAGCATCCCCAACATGTATTATGAGAAATGAATGAGGTGGCTTTACCTTGGCAGGGTGTTTCTCTGTTTGGTGTAGGTTAAAGATTTGGTGGATCCCTGCAGAAAAAAACAAAAATCTAATTTAATTAAATTTAATAACAATGTATTTGGGCCCTTTGCAATAATGATGACAAATGGGCAACTTGCAAGTCACCTAACTGTCCACACCTGGCTTTAGACTACCCTCAGGTCTTGTGTCCCCAAACTCCATCTTTCAGGCCTCCTTTGGAAGATTTCTTTCAAAGCTCACAGTAAAATGGGCACTCTCTAGATTATTTTGTAGAGTGTCGTAAATTAAGATGTTGAATCCTGTTACTGTCATTGCATCGCACTGTACATTGTTTCTGTTCCACTGCACGAATATTGGAGATACAATTGCACACTGGAATAAAATGTCAGAATGCAAAAATGATGCAATGCACCCCCAAGCTGTGGAACCATTACCCCCACCCAAGATTTCAGCCACGTCTCCAAAAAATTACAGCTAGGTTTCCAATAAAAATGGTCCACATAGAGTGAATCATAGACTGCATATAAAAGCAGACATAGCCACAGTGATTTTAGCCTTTGGTCAGTGAGAAGTTTTGTTGGTGCGAACCCTAAATTTGAGCATTTTTGCCATTTTAATGCTTCATAAATGCATCAGACAAGCGAGGGTGGGATGTGAATGAACAAAAAAGCCCTTTGTGACTAATTCTGACCAATAATTTGCAAAATAGCATCATGTTTTATACATTATAACTTAAAAGCAGCAAACGAGACCAGACCATAAAGCCATCAGTAAGGTGTTTAGTGAAGTCACAGATTAAGTGAAAAGAGGAGCAATTTTCTTACAGACTTCTTTAAAACCAGAGCCCTCTGATGACTATGCCCACTTTTTATACTTTTTACAGTTTATGGGATGAATTCTAAAACTCAAATGAGTTAAAATTGAACCTGCAGATTGTTATCAACCCCTTCTTTTTCTGATCCTTTGTACATTTAAGCAGCTAACAGAAAAAAAAAATCAAGATGAGGATGAAGACGTAGGTTAAACTTACTGAACACACTAGTTCCTGAAGGATTAGATCACTTTGAGTTGAATTATCCTTCATGCCCTTTAGTAAATGCTGCAGCCTTTAGGAGCTATTGCCTTTCAAACTGGCCATTCCTCTCTCTTTGGTTTGTTTAGTATGTGATAAATCAAGTTGAGTGAAGCCACAAATGTTTTATTCCTTGACAGATTTGGACATTCCCCAGACAAACAGCTTGATACTGGGGACTTGGAGGAAAAAGGGGAAGATAGAGAAAAAAAAAGCATGAAGGTTCGGAGGAGGCCAAGGAGAGAGCGTGGAGGTCACAGTATGCTCACCAGGTGTTGGATGTGTCGAGAAGGAGCGGTCCCTCTACGCTGCTGGATGTGAGGAAGGAGCGGTGAGAGGATAAAGGAGAGTGAAGTGACGGATGGGAAGAAGAAGTAGGGGAAAGGGAGGAGGTTGAAAGGAGGTGAAAGTGGGGAGAAAAGGGAAAAAAGAGGAGGCAACACAGAGGAAGGAAAGGAGAATTAATTAAACAAACAAACTCCCTAATGGGTAAACATTACTACTTCCTACATCAACTCTTTTTTTCCCGGCTGGACTGAAATCCCACAGAGCTCCAGGAATGAACTGGGCTGAGGGCTCGGCTTCCCAAAAGGAATTCAGCAAGAGGAAACCATACAGTGGTTTTTGGGGAGCCATACCTCCTAACTATGGACAGACAGGGTGGGAAAGTTTCTTTTCAGGAAAAGAAACGAGTAAATGGAGGGGACTTACCAAATCATTGGAGGTAGCTGGGATGCACGCAGAGGTCACCTGGAACACACAAATACAGCCACATCTGAATACACAACTGATACACACACACACACACACACACAGACAGAAAAAAAAAGCAACAAAAACATCCTTTTTGCTTCAGGACAGAGTGACGAGGTCAGATATGGGAAGCGATGGCTTCCTAACATAAGACGATAAGGAGAAAAATCCACAAATAAACCAGAGAAGTGATTAAGTACTAACCGGAAGGTCTGAGAAAATACACGAATGATTTATTCTCATTGGATGATGCAGTCCACTCATATACACAATGCATTTAATGTGAACATGTAGCTGGGACATGGTTGGTCCCATGACAGCAAGGCTACGCTGTCACTCAAGCGCTAGCTGTCATTTTTACAATATGATTTTGTGAAAAGTAACTACACCCCACTGGAGAAGCAAACATTTGAACCTCTTTGAAGCAACGACAAAAAGTAGACAACCCACTACATTTATCACACTTAAGGGAATAATAGTACATACATACATACGTCTAATAAATTTTAGTTTGTTAAATGATTCCAAACTCAACCTTTTCTTAGTTGAGTTTGGAATCATTGTATCAAAGGCTGTATCAAACTGTACTCTATCAAAGGCTATCAAATTATTGCGTTTCCAAAAATGACCAATAAATTTCATAGGAAATACTTACATTTTCCACACGACTGCATGTTAACAAGTGAGCAAGCAGTTCACTACATAACTTAATGCCTAAATGTAACCAAGCAAACCAAAATGTGGATTCAAAACCAAAAGTATGCTAAAGAGGTTTCCCTGTGACTCAAAGGTTGCATTACGATGAAAACGGGTTTCTGGAAGTAAAATCGTTTCGTAATCTTAGAAAAGGCGGAATGTCAACAGGAATTTGGAGCATCAATTAAGAGCCAATCATCTTGGTATTCTTGTGCAAGAACTGTCAAAAAAAAACAAACCCCCATGACATTTTAACCTTGTATTTTAATTCGTCAACCACTACTGGGAGAGCTGCCCAGCCTATTTAAAGATCACTGCTGTCGCACAGGTCTGCAGTGCAGCTTGTTAAGGTCAGACAGTGGGGAGGACGCACAGACGAAAACCATTACACGATGATAAATAGAGCACAGTCTAAGGACAAAATGCACTTAAGTATAAAGTATTTACAAGTACGACTCATCTTTGAGAGCATGTTTACAAAATGTGAAACGTGCGCAAAAATGTGAAGCCAGATATCGTGGCGACACAGCTGGAGGAGCGCTGAGACAGAAACACACACATTCAGAACGACACATCCGATTCCCATGTCTGTTATGGGCCTACAGGTCAATGAACTGTAACCAAAGGAAGCAAGAGCTGAACAGCAGCCCTAATGAAGGGGGCTGAGGTCCACAGCCACGCTTGCGTAACATATGACAACACGTGTGCACGCACACACATACGCAAAAGGCAATGTTCCACCGAAAGAGCCCTTTTTGGACTGTTTATTTGGATACAGGAAAAGGGCAAAGGCTTGTGTATATCTCATTGTGCACAAAGGGGAAGTTACACAGGCCCTGAACCTGGGGGGGTGGGGGTGGGTGGGTGTCACCACAGTATCTATGTGTTGTACAGTCTGAGTTAAGCTTTCCTTAGTGTAAAGTGCAGTCGCTTAGTGTTGTTTGTATGTAATACAGCAGGAAGGCAGGGGAGCAGATAATAGGCTAAATTGAGGAATGACGTTTGATACGTTGCAGGAAAGCGGTTCAGGTTGAATGTTGGCTATCAAATGACTTACTGGACAATGTTACTGTATGACTCACTTTGAGAATTAATGTTTCTTTTCCGTCTCTGTAGGGAACTGAATCTCAAATCTTTTCCTGTGTATGTTTTAAGCAAAGCCTGAACCTACTGCATCAAAGGACAGAGTTTGGGCTGGGCCAGGATCTAATTTCTCTTAATTCCCTCTGGCTGCTGAAGGTCAGTTTCATTTTAAAAGAGCCTTTTTTTTTTCTTTCTTTTATTCCCCCGACCAGAGCAAGTGAAGCAGTGCATTTTTTTTTTTTACTGTACACATTTCATTCTATGTTTAATTAAAATGAAGTTATCCTCTTCCAGCCCCAGTCAAATATGTCTTTGGCTCTCATTAGGAGGACAGGTGACTCTTTTCATATTTTAATGTCTTCAATCTCCATTTTCCTGAAACCTCAAAAAAGGAACAAAGGATTTAGCCAAGAGGCAGCATACACCCTGGGCAGGTCGCCAGTCTGTCCACAGAGACACAGACAACCATTCACACTGACGACCAATCTAGAATCACCCCACTAAATGCATGTCTGGAAATTCAACCACAGTTTTTATGATTAAATACTGGTAGTGTTGTTTAAACCAACTTTATTTACTGTGGGTAAAGAGTGGCATAACCCCCAGAGTAACAGTTTTTAAATCACAGAAAAAACTTAGCTGTGAGCCCATGTGCCACATAAAGTTTGCCAATGAACATCTAAATGAGGCTTGGGAGAAAGTGCTGTGGTCAGAAGAAACCAAAATCAAGCTCTTTGTATCAGCTTGACCTGCACTGTGTGGAGGAAGAGAAATGCCGTGTATGACCCAAAGAACACCGTCCCCTCAGTCAAGCACGGCGATGGAAACATTATGCTTTGGGCTGTTTTTCTGCTGCTTCACTGCATTTAGGGGGCAATGTACGGGGCCACGCACCGTACTATCTTGGACGAGAACCTCCTTCCTTCAGCCAGAACACTGAAGATGGGTCATGGATGGGTCTTCCAGCATGACAGTGACCCAAAACATACCCCCGAGGCAACAAAGGAGCGACCAAAGAAGAAGTGTGTTAAGGTCGTGGAGTGGCCGAGCCAGTCTCCGGACCTCGGTCCTATAGAAAATCTGTGGAGGGAGCTGAAGCGTGAAGCTGCCGAGCAGCAGCCAAGAAACCTAAAGGATTTAGAGTTTCTGTAATAAGGAGTGAGCCAAAATCCCTCCTGAGATGTGTGCAAACCTGGTGACCATCTAACAACTACTGCTGTGTTTGCCACCACGGGTTTCTCCACCCAGTACTAAGTTGTGTTTTGCTTGGAGATCAAATACTTATTTCACTCAATGACATGCAAATCAATTTATAATTTTTTATCTGTGTTTTTTTTTCTAGATTTTTGATTGATATTCTGTCTTTCTGCATTAAAATGAAGCTACCATAAAATTAGAGAGCGTTCATTCCTTTGTGGGTGAGCAAACTTACAAATTCAGCAGAGGATCAAATAATTATTTCCCCCACTGCACACAGTACAAAAAGCTGTGCATCTACTCATGTTATGCAAGTAATAAAATGCAGTAAAGTAGTTACAGCTGATCATTACTACATATAATCACTCTTGAACATGAGGTCCAACAAGTAACACCCCAGGATGTAAAAGTGCTGGATGTTACCCAGGTCAGCAAATGCCTCGGTTTGACTTTTTGGAGGGTTTGACGTGTGCAATGTTCAATGAAAGACGTGCCTTAAAGCTCGTCATGAAATGCTGTTAATGGAAAAAAATGTAGCAATTCAATGATCTTTTAAGAAGAAAATCAGAGCCTTATGGGGATCACCCAACGGTTACAGTTCCCAGTCCTGGGAGTAATCCACTCTGCTTCAGATTTCCATTTGTTATGACTACAGTTACTCGATTTTCACCCAGCACCATTTAGTGACTTTGTTTCTCAAAGCAGGCTTGATGGTTGCGCACTGGTTATCGATTATTTTTTTCATAACCGTTTTCTCAGTTTTTATTCCTCTGCATCCCTCTCCCCCAGTGCCCAGTGAAGGGGCCTGCTGAGGGTGGCTGCTAAGCCAGAACAAACACACCACACCGCACCAGATTCCATCTCCCCAGGCCAACACTTACGCACAAACTTCCTGCTAAAAGACCTCCACCCATCACTCCACTTCTCCTTTCATCCTCCTTGCCTCGCTTTTCTCTTACCTTGTTACCCTCTTATCCATTAATTGACCTCCTCTTCCTCCTTTTCCTTTCTTAGTTTGTTCCCTTTATTTTCCACCCTTATTCACTTTGCTCTTTAGTGTTTTGTTTGTCCCTTTTCTTTTTGTCCACATCTTTTTTGCTCTCCACCTTTTTTTTTTAACTTCTTCCTTTCTCTTTTCTCTGTTCTACTCAATCAAATTTCTCCTAATCGCAAACTTTCTTCCCTTGGATATCCCCTCTCAATCCCAGTGTTTCCTTCCTTTTCTTCTCTAATCTGTTTCTAACAAAACCTTTCCTGTTTGTCTTCCTCTCACCTCTCCAACTTCCCTACCACCTACTACTTTTCATGAAATCTTTTCATTCCCTGCCCCCTGCTCTTGGACTTCTGATGCTCTCACATCTTCACAGTCCTTGTCTTTCAGTGTCATTTTACTGGAAGGTCACAGGTCAGAAACCTGCTTCAAAAATGCATCTTTGAGCAAAGGAGTACCATAACTAGTGACAAATGTTATTACAATTAGAAAAATCAATATGCATTATATTACTTCTGTATTAGTAATATACTGTATTTTGCACACAGACTCAATGAAATGCTGCCTACTGTGTTCCCCCGCTGCCTCTTTTCAGGTGTGTCCAGCTGAAAGCTCTGACCTCCATGACCCCGTCCACCATCTCCTTCTGCCAGCCCTCTATCCTCTTCTTGCCTGTAGTGGCCCTGGCTCCTAAAGCTCCTAACTTTACCTTTGATCCATCAAAGCCAGAAGACGCATAGCAAATGGATAATGCACAGGTCTCACCTCTCAGTGAATGGCTTAAGAGCTGTGGGCTCTGACAGGGATAACTCCAGGATGAGCTATTGGCCTTTGTATGTTATTACAAAAGCCAATAACTCACGGCTAGAGATTCAGACATAGCCTCTATGCGGATACCTACAAGCTAAGGAATATTTTTTATTCTTTGTAATAGTCCCTTGTATATAAAGCAGCTAAGCAATACTGCCTTTAAGACACAGTAACAGGACCATGCATTAGAAGTCAAATGTTTTCATATATCTACTCCTACTGACATATGAAAAAAAAAGCAAAAAATGTTTTACTTTCAAGATTCTTCATCTTTTGTTTTAGCAACTGCTTCATGCTCATCATTACAGTCACATGGAGCTTTTCTTAGAGTGTTTAAGCAGTTCCTGAATGCTTTTCTCTTTTTCTCTAACCCATCCAAACCAAAACAGCGGGGTTTTAGTATCCTCCCAGCAATCGATGCTGTCAATCTGAGGCATTGATAATCATTGATTTCTGATCTGAGAATTCTTGGTCTGTCTTCCTTGGGCTATCCTCATGAACATTTGATGGGTTTTGTGACTGTACTTGGCCCTTCCAGATCACAGTAGATCTGACAGAAGGAGGACTATCGTTGCCAGCTGCAGTCAAAGGTGGGGGAGCTGGAGCATGTCCCACCATAAAACAAGATGGGGAGGCAGCTTAGTTACATCAGAACACCACCACCACCACCAACAACAACAACCTTGCCATCATGCTAAATGGTAACGAGGCATCACACTGGAAGGGCTAGGTTAGCAGTAACTGAGCTTTCAAAATAAGAGCAAGTCCACTGGTCCAATCAAATGCCAGTGGGGTCATTCTTTGAGGCAAAAATAAATAAATAAATGCTAAAATGAGCTGCCAAATATACTTGGGCAGCTGTTTATGTACTTTGGTGTACCCTCAAATAATGCTGAAGAGAAAAACATTAAACCAGTGGAGCAATTCAAGTAAGCATTTTGAGCTTGATACCCTTTTGGGCATAGATGAGGAAACTGTGGACAAAGGTCCCTAAAATTATAATCCCAACTGCCCCACAGTAACATTAAATTTTCACTCAAGGGAAGCAGTGGAGACACTGCTGCTAAGGTATATACTGACTACATTCTTTGCCTGTTTGGTGTTTGCAACAGCCATCCAATAATAGATATAAACAGTAAATGGTCAGTGTGCGTTGTACTTTATGACCTGAAAAACACCCGTGCAGTAACAATTCGACCAGCTGCTCTGACAGCAAGTACTGACACATCCTAACAACTGCATCTGTGAGCCAAGCAAACAGTTGCAACCAATCCAGATCCTGATCAAACCATGTCTTTCATATGAACAGTGCTCTCATGCACCATTTCCTCTGATGGTCAGCCTTAAGCCTAACAGTGTGCTCATTCCTTCAGCTCCCTCAGGAGAGCCAATCAGAGGGCACTGATGAAAGCCGTAAGGATTCAGCAGTCGAAGCCAATGGTGGCCGTGACCATGTGTGCTTTCGTGATCACATCATCACCTTCATCACTGAGCGAGCATGAGAAGAATGCAGGCGACCTTGAAGGGAACAGTAATGTAGTTAATTCATAAGATCCCAGAGAGAAACCTGTTGCCAGGCTGTAAGAACAGTGGTGATGAAACACTGTAGCACCGACAGAAACAAGGAAGCAGGATGGAGACAGCAGAAAGAAAAAGCAAGTTCACTCTCTGTGCTAGTTTGTTCAGTTTGACAACCTGTAATAATAAGTTACTTCCAGTTTTTTTCCAGTTTCAAACATACCGGTGGAAAAGTGCAAAACTAATGCTTAAGACTGTTTTTTTTCTTTTACTACATGTGTGGCAGTCAGAAATACAGATGGTCTTTTTTTTTTTTTTGCACAAACCTGCAGGACTTATTTTATGGCAGTTTTGAGAGTTATCTGGCTTAGCTGTATAACTGTCCTTTAAATGCACCCCACATGTCCAGTGCCTCTTAATCATGACAAGGTGCTCTTCATGTGAAAACCAGAAACCAGCCTATCTCAAGGGGGCTTCAAGGCCGTGGCTAAGCAAAAACAACACCTATAGGTGAAACACTTACATCCAGTAGACTTAGGAGTCCATATACGTCTGTATACGAGGCCATCTAACAAAGCATTTGTGTTTTCTTTCCCTCTTTTTTCCTTTTCTCCCTCTCTCTGTCTCTTGTTCCCACACTTTCCTTTGACCGCAAAAGGAAAGAAAGAAAGAGGTTTCTGTCCATCACTGTTTCAGTTTTGCGCCAAGCAGCTGAGAGGGCGGCTGAAGATATCATAGGTCACATGGGGTCCCTGTGGTGGAGCTTTTATGACCAAGCGGGATGCAATTCCCTGTTATGGATTTTGAGGTTCTGACTACACGGACTAAAGTTATGCAGATGGAAAACACAAACAGGAATGTTGCTTGTACAGAGGGTTGCTAGGTACATGCTCCGGGCTAAAAGCAGATACACACAGGGTTCTCATCCAGCCATCTTTATCTTCCGCCCAAGCCAAACAAGCGCAGAAAGCTTGAAGCTGGACAAAAATAAACACGGGTAAATAAACAACGCAGGAAGACCTAGGTCACGATGAGATTGGGAGGGATCAACAATGGAAAAATATCCTGTGAACCAACTGATGAGGGGCATTATTACAGATCTTCAGTCCATGTTTGCCCTCTGTGGTTGAGCTCCGTCTGTCATTCGTCTTGTTGATAAGCAAGCACTCACACAATTCCCAAAAGCACCCTGTCCCCTCCTCTTTCTATATTTGCAGCATCCCTCAGCCTAAACAGTGTTTACTGTATGCGCAAAAATGCATGTGCATTCTTCAGAAGGGCATTTCCGACCGCTGTTTAGGCCCATCTCCTCCTGCAGTACACCACAACTCACAAAGTAGACGCCACTGTGGTTACGGTCTTTATTGTCTTCCTGTGAATTTTACTTTTTTTTCTTCTCTTTTCATTGAGGTCTGCGGAGGTGAACTGCGAGGGCACAAAAACCAAAAGAGGCTAAAAGACACAAAGACAGGAAAACCCAATTACACACAGGCACAAACATGGCAGAGCCCACGGGAACGTAAGCTTGGTACAGTAGATCAGTATCAGTAATCAGGGAGACTGTCAATAAACTGGCATGAAGTTTGTGATTTAAGCACTATTTCTTTCAAGGATTTCTATACATTTCTTCCAACTGGTTTACCCATTTATAACAAATGTCCAGGGGGTGAAGTTTGTTTTTTTCTTTGGCCTGAACCTCTTAAAATTAGCAGGCGTACCAAATATAGGCAGCTGTCACCAGTAGCTGCGTACTCAACCTCACCTGTGATAATTCATAATGGGACCTCTCAACCTTGGCTTTGCCCTGATTAATATTTGCAAAGTATGCCTTCTCATGCAAATATTTCTAGCTTCAAAAAAACAAAACACACACAAAAACCAATACAGCAGTAGCAAAAAAGCAAAACTGAGGCTTTAAAATGTGGAGTCACAAATTCAACGGAGGATCTCATGGTCACCGTCCATCTTATGTACAGTTTATAGTTACTCTCTATAATATTCTTGGGTCCTGATGATTCCCTGAATGACTTAAATTATAAACGAGGAACTGAAATGAAATGAATGAGTTGTCAATGCTTAAGGTCCCCAATAGCAGAGAGATCCAAATGTTCTGAGACCAAACCCACTGACCAATTAGTGCAGCTTATGTCCTGGCTGGCTGAAACACACAACACACACACACACACACACACACACACACACACACAGAGGCCTGGCTTAGTGACAACTTGGCTAAGTAAGCTGTCATGCTTATGGTTTTAACTCTCATCAACAATGGTCACTCACTTGTTCCTTCTTTCTCTTAGTCTGTGCTTGCAACACACACACACACACACACACACACACACACACACACACACACACACACCACAACTTGAACTCATAACATGCCAACCTATCTCAGCAATTACCAAAGCTGTCTGTGATAAAGTTGTGTCTCGTTTAGTCAAAAGAGGCAGTCATGGTCGCGGTGATGTTAAAACGATACAGTTGGATCCTGTTATCCTCAATGACTCACACTGACTGCACGAGTATTTAGTGAAATACTGGAACTGCAGGGGGGAAACCAGAGGCCTGGGCTCAAGGCCACAGAAATGACTCGCTGCTGATGTCACTGAAGCCCCCCAAAAAACAGCCTACTGAAACAAATAAAAAGGCTGCCTATACAGAAAAGTGCTGGAATGGATATTTCTTATTTTAAGCCTTACAGACCCTGTAACACGGGACTGCTTAAAAGCATGCTGTAGCTGGCATGTTCTAATCGTAACGAGTGACATATTCCTATAGCGACTTGACCAACGGGTTTCAATTTGAGTGGAAGTCTGTAGAATAACAGGGGTGTTGGGGTCAGCTGTCATGTTGAGCTGCATGTTGGGAAAACAGGGACTACAGTGTACTTTTTTCCTGCAGTTGCTCTATTCCATCTCTTCATCACTTCCGGTATTCCACATCTGCTTTACAGTATGTTTCCCATTGTGTCACACTAGTTAATGCAAAGTCAATAAGGAAATTTGGAATAAAGTCATTTGAAGCCTTCAGGAGAGTTGTCACCGTAGAGGAAGTGCATGGAAGACACTTTCTATGCTTTGATTTTCCTTATTAAAAAAAGAGAGCCCCGAGGAGCACAACAGTAACCACAACTGTCTTGATGAAGGGCTATGTTGCTCTTCTCCCCATCCCTGCATCCTCCCCCCACTTCCACTCTCTCTGTACTTGATTGTACATCCTCTTCTTGTGAAGAGAGGAGCAGGCAATGCAAACAGTACACAGCCTAGTCTCATGTAAAATGTGTTTTGACATTTTCAGCAGATAAAAGCACCGACAAGGACGAGAGAGAGAAGGAATCCCGATACACGGGGGGGAAGGAGATTGTAATCATTGTGATATGAAGCCTCACTTTACCAGCATACACCATGTGTAGGATGGCTTACCACTCCAGCCATTTTTCCAGTCAGGAATCTCTTTGTTTACTCACTGAACTGCAGTCACATAGCAACAGCAGTGAAGTAATACTTGCATTTGCAATCTCTTTAAACAGGGGAAGTAAACAACACTTATCGTATTCTGCTGGAAAATCATGCTTCACATGGATGACGAGCATACCAGACCTGTACCTGCACAGGAGCACTTGTTAGTCAGCTCTGTTTTGTCTAACACAATACATACGACAGCCGACCACACATTCATTGATCAAGCCCGACTGATCACTGGCGGGGTGACTCAGTCTGGGAGCCGAGCGGCTAGTAAGCAGCTGGTTGTTTGACCAACATCGGAAATGCCCCTTCTTGCCTAATTAGACAGACGGGCCCAGTCGAGTCGTCACGGGCTGCATTTCGCTAATTTTAATCCTTCCTACTCCCACTGTTCCTCTCGCTCTTCTCTCCCCTCCATCTCTTTCCCCACCACCCCCTACCAATTCCCTTTGGACTAAATTTTCCACTTGGGATCAGAGATAAGGGAGACTACTCGCTGAGAGAAAACATGCTGAAGGAAAACATTTTATGGCCTTCTGTTCATCTCTGTGAGAGAGTCTGTGTGTGCTTTTTAATAGAACAGAGATGAGCCAGCTGGAGGCTGTTGACCTTATGGGCAAAGAGAAATTAAAAACATGCAATGCACACTGACTACCATCACCGCCAATCGCTCTTTCTGAGGAGGAAGTTCATGTTTTTTTCCCACACTCACAGAACTGAAGCAGATCTGATGACATACTGAACAGTGCAGCAATGAGATGATTCATCACTAAACTTCCAGCAACACCAGCGAAGTGGAGATGTAAAAAGCATGGCTTACAGATGATAGACCTCCAGAAGTGTTTAGGTCTGTGTGTGTGTATATTACACACACAGACACAGATATACACATTGCAAAGAGTAGAGCTGGATGATTCACAATCAATGTGAATCAGTGTGTTCAAAAACAATGTAACAGATAATAAATCCCACATGTGAAGGTCCTGCAAGGAAAATGAAACCTTAATCTATCGCAGGTAACAACAGCTGTTTACCACAAACCAGGTGACACACATTAGCTTAAACCAATCAGCTGGACTGCTAAGTTTTATTCAGTTTAGCGCGCCTCTGTCCTTTCTTCGTAAGTTCACATATTTGAATTCACACTAGGAAGGACCAATATCATTCTTTCATCCCTCCCCAACTCTCCCCGTTACATATAAGGTTAGATAACAGCTAATATAGACAGAGCAGCCAGTCCTCCACATCCTCCTTTATCCGACCTCTCCCTTCCTGGGCAGCAGCGATGGATATCACAGTTTAGCTCCCAGTCAACAACCACACATCAGACTGTTACTGTAAGGCTGTCAAACAACATCCTGCTCTTTTTTTTGGGGGGGGGGGTAATTAATCTTAATTAATTTATCTAGAATTTCTTTAGAATAATAAACTTTTTCCTAATAAATTGGGAAACACTGGAACATTCCTCAGATTGCCATTTGAAACAATAATTAAAGTATTAAAATGCCATTTGTGTCACTGACTGTGAGTGAACTGATCTAACTAGCCAGCTGTGAGGGTGACGCCCATCTTTTGCATTACTGTAATTACATGACTTGGTGTGGACTTGTAACAATATTTAGGTGGGTGATTCAAGTTAAAGGTGCCCAGAGATTCCCAGCAGAGCATTGCATTGTGAACCCTTACCTCACCTGTCACTGGTTTTAATGTTGTGTCCACTCTAACGTTATAACCATACACACCGAGTTATAACCAACTTATAATGCCATGCAACCAATACCGCAAGCTGTCCTGTTTATTGCATGTGCTGTTTCAAAGCCATCCTTTCATCTCTGAATTCATCCTCAAGGCTCAAGGAGGGATGCTAGAGGAATGAGGCCTGTATCTGCCACATGCCTTCACCCTTAGCTTTATCTCCTTTAACTGCTGCCTGCCAAGGCTCTCTGCCTCTGCCCCTTTCTTCTTCACTCTGGCCATGGTTGGCATTCTCCCCCTCTGCATCCCTCTGTCTATTCATTATACCATACTTCCATCAACGACCCTTTCACAGAGCCAACAGTGTGGTGTTCGGAGAAGGCTTGCAGCTCACTACAAGGAATGCAAATGAACAGGCTTCTTTTTAGAAGAGATCCTAAGATATCTGCTTTCGTAGAGCTACTGTCATGTGTCTTTTCACACTTCACATAACTAATAACAATCCAGCAAATGTCCCTGATGAATCTTTATAGGTTTATCCTGAAGTTTGTTGCTTTGGCATTATTACATTCAGCATAAAACCAGTATCACCAAGGAGCTGGTAAGGCTTTGGTCTGAACCCTGAAATTGTGAGAAAGGGTTGTGGCAAGGAATGACCTGACATTTATGCTGTCCATAGCTGGTTCCCACTGATGTCTATATATAGCTGGTAGTATTCTACAGCTTTTAAAATGCTTTCATAGCCTCATAGCAAGACAATTTTGTTTCAGTGACAACCATCACTGAAACCAGCTGATCTATATTTGAGGTAAAAGTTACCGTTCGCTGTTATCTACACAATAAAAAGGAAACAGGTAAGTCGTCCGCGGTGTTCGAGACTTTGCAGGCAAAAAACCTGTTAAGTGCAGCATGGAAGCACGCATGGTTACACAAATAATGTTCTCTTTGCAAAATATGCGCTGCAAATTGCAATAAAGGTTTATTTTGAAGGGAGAAAATTTTAACATTGATCCTGTTAATGTGTTGGCAATTGTCCGGGATGGGGAATCTCACATCGCTGTGATGACTGGGTGCGATCTGGAGCAGCCGCTAAATTCTCTGAGGTGGACGTGAAGACAAGTGGAGAAGGTCTGTCATCACTTCGAGATGTCCCCTAATAATACAGCTGAAACGCTCTGCTAACATACTTACCGTCTTTTGCGATGGATGTCAGCATGAAGTGTGCTGAAATAAAACTTTGCATTCTGTGGGGTGACTGATGAAGGCCGACCGCGATGGATGTGACCTCGCAGCGCATGGAATTCATTTTTAGGTATTTATGCATTAGGGGGCAGTTCCAAATTTTCCAAAATTTGGTAAGGTTTTAACGCATGAAAAGAAACACTGTCAGCTGAAGTGATGCTGTTGTGTAGATCGAGGAACCAGAGTAAAGCAGGTGTATTTAAAAAGTAGGCTAAACTGTGTGTGAATACAACTGTAAACTTTGTCTAAAACTTGGTCATTTGAAGAGCTGTTTGTCACGTCAGGTACACAATAGTACACTGAGAAGCTGTGCATGAAGGGTCTTGCACGCAATTTTCTATATTCAGTCTGTCCTGTCTTGTGTCATTTACTGAGAACCGCGTGCATTTGGCAGTCACCATGACCCATGTGCATGAAAATTTTAAATGTGTACAAAATCAAACTTCAGAAATTTGAGGAAAAATGATGGAAACAGTTTGACTTAGCACATCCAAGCAGCTCCATCTCTACTCACCAGAAGAATATTGTTTACAGAGAAGTGCTCTAAAGGTAAAACATATCCCTGCTCAATGCAACCGCAACTAATATGCTCAATAGAAACAAGGAACACTGTGCAGAAGCAAGCAAACACACCAAAAAAAACCTAACCCACATTTAATTCAATGCTTTCTAAAACCCATAATCCCTGGACTTAGGATGTTGGTGGCCTAATATGATCTAAAATAGACATTATGCAATTCCTTCTATGGGGAATCTGTTCTGGGTTGTTCATATAACCATGAACTGAATTTTCAGCTTAAAGGTAGCCTCTAGTCATGAGAAACTATCTCTCTATTACTAACATCATGAACTGACAACCGTCCACAGGGCGGTTACTATGCTAGTCTGTCATTTAAAAAACGTTTCCTTCCTGTTATTGTCACTTCTATTATCTACTTCAGCTCAAAATTTGGCAGCATTATGTTTGGATAACCTCAAAGTGTTTCCTTCATGTCATTTATCATCTCAGTACCTTGACCTTGTTTCGGCCCTTGGGAACTGGCTTGATGAATACATGGTCAGGAGTCAGATTTACATGAGAATGTTTCTATCCAAATGTCACCCCAATATTCATAAAATAAGCAATTAATGCCTATTGCTATCTACTCCTGTTTACCCTCTGAGGTCTAAAGGTCTGAAACGCTGCTGTCAGTTATCAACCCATATTTTCTTCAAAATATAAGGGTTAGGATGAGGGTTAGCGATGAGGACTTTGGCCTCAAATTTTTTCTGTCAATCAAACAGTTACAAAAAAATTGGGCTCTCTGAATAAAACAGTCATCAGCACTAATTCTACAGCTGGATGCCACGAAACTCATCTATCAAGCTAATATTGGGAAAAGGGAAAACCATGAAGAAAAAAATCATAGAAAACTGGCACTTACGCTCGTTCCATAATACAAGCATAAATGCGAAGCATTAAAGGATCCTCATTATGTCAAAATTTCCTGTGTATTTGTGTTTGACATTTTTATGTTTAGCAATACATGATTTTTTTCCCCATCTGATCCAAGCTTCGAACTTTTTATTTTGGTCACTGTTCCTTACCTTGGCCTCACACTTCCTGTGGGTGGCTGTTTTGCATACTGAGAGAAGCACGAGTCCAGTAGGAGGGAGGAAAGAAAACAAGGGATAGGATCAGTGATCTCACAGCTGCAGTGTCCACTTAATTTCAACAACAGCCAAAGTGGTTGTAAAAAGTCACCACGGCAACACTCTCACCTCTGCAGAAGGAGCCCACGGTGTCGACGTTCTGCCGACACACGCTGCACTGCCGCTTCTTCTTGAAAGTCTTCTCCTTGAAGACGTGGGGCTCTCCTTTCCCTGCCTGCTTACACACACACACACACACACACACACAGGAAGGTTTACATGCCTTATACTGGACTGGACATCCTACACTTCGAAACACTTAAAGAATCCTTGTTTGACCATCATGAAAGAGTTTTGACTCAGCAAATGCTAAACGTCGTCTGTCAGTCATCTACAGACTAACTACAGAGCCACTGACTGCAGCTACTATGGTAAATAAATAAATAAACGACTGGGATTAAAAAATGAAGGTGCACAGCCACGGGCCGGGTGCATCTATTCTTCTACTCTCTTTGGTTCTTGAACTTCTGTTCTGGTTGTGTAACTGCCTTCCAGTAATAATCCATGAGGTTCCCGCCCATACCCCACTCTAATCCTTGGTGTGTGTAAAGATTTGAGTAAGGGGAAAAAAAAAAAAGAGCAAACATACCAATCTGTTTTTTAAAGTGAGCTAGACAAGCTGAAAGTAGGGGAAAAACACACCTTCTCTTTCTTGTGTCCCGTATGTGCTACCTGTGTACCTGTACATGTGTATGTTCTCATGTGTGTGCGCTAGTGGGTGCACTGTCATTTCTGCCCAGTGAGTCTTTCCAGTGAGTTTCCCGATATGGGATCAGATCCGCA
This sequence comes from Pterophyllum scalare, assembly GCA_024447675.2. Taxonomy (NCBI): domain Eukaryota; kingdom Metazoa; phylum Chordata; class Actinopteri; order Cichliformes; family Cichlidae; genus Pterophyllum; species Pterophyllum scalare. Next base: position 143,926 of record JAMQGT020003209.1, read on the forward strand.
GATGACTCTGCAGATAAATCCATGGGCTAAGTGCACGCATACATACATAATAGGACTTATGTGACATCAAAAGTGAGCACCCCCCCCCCCACACACACCCACACACCAGTGCTGTCGTCACCATGAGAAAACAGCTATATTTAGTAAAGCAACTGTGCTGCTAATGTGTTCAGATGATTAAAGTGATACATAGACAAAAAGGGTTTTGTTGCCTCTACTTGTGCTTGTACTCCCTGGTAACAAAGAAAGGGAGCTGTTTGCACACTTCTTCCATTACCCTGCTTCTTTGGCTCTGTTTTAGGGAGCGGACAGTGTTTGGACAGCTGCCTCGCCTGGCATCACCCTGTGCTTGCTGTGTTCAGCGGCTGCTGGCCTGCTGCAGTACAAGTGTACTGCGACCGCAGCACCTTGGATCGTGGAGGAGGATAGGGTGGGTGGCTCAGGGGCTGGTGTCAGTTATGTAATATGGCACGGATGGAAAAGCTCGTCTCAACATTACTTATGAGACATGTATCATTTTTATCCTGGGACTTTATTTTATTTGACTCACATGGCCTGTTCTTGTTGGTACCTTTATCACGTTAGCAGACCAAAATCTGCACAAATTTCATTACAGTTTAATATTATCTTATCTCAGTCCTGTTTTGACGTATCTCTGATTTGGTACTCCTGCCTCACTCCAGGTCCTGAGCCCTAAATACAGCAAACACTCCTTTGCCTTTCCTCATGACCAGTCTTACTACCTTATGTAATACACGCTCCATTGCTCCGCACTGACATTCAAGCCCACTGACAAAGCATGTTAGTTAAGGAACCAGGCCATACACAAAAGAACACAAAACAGTTTTTTAAACTTCTTCCTGTGCAGTGTTGCAGATTCAGTCTATAGCATGCAGCTGCTCCCATCCATGAAAGTGTGCATTGACTGCTTAGTATACATTATCATACATAAGGGGCCCATGGTGAGTTTTAAAACAGCAACCAGTTACTGTGAGCTGAACCACAGTGGTGATGTGGGCTGAGAAATAAACATACAGAGGAGAGGGTGGCAGCATTCTTCCTGTTTCAGACACAATCAAGACCACTATATAACCCCACCACAGGCAACCATGGTCAGGCAGTGATGCAGGACTCTGCTACTGAATTCCTTGTAAGGTGTTTAAAAAGGCTCTCCGTGCTGGCTCATGTCAGAGGACCTGAAGTTAAAAGCAAGAAAACTAAGAAAATGTGTCAAAGGTAACACAATATATTAGCTAATGCCTTAGAATCACCTCTGCGTACATAATACTGTATATAAAATGAGTAGAAATAAGAACATAGGCAATGCATAAATGTAAAATGCTTAAAGCATTGCATTCGTTTGGTTTAAAACTGTTAATTAACTCCCAGAAACATGGAAGCAGCTGTTGACCAAGCAGTCTCATCCCAGTGGTTATTTAGTAAAACAGACGCATGCTTTAAGCCAACATGGATGTGCTGTGTAAAACATGACCATCTGCAAACTCTTCTTGCCCATGTGATCAACAGCCTCAGCCTCATGCTACTGAGCTGACTCGAGGTGAGGTATGTTTATAAGCAGGGGTGAAAGTAAGCCGGAGCGGTCCAGTAAAACAGACGCATTCGACAGAAATATATTTGCTGGTTTTATTTACTTCTTGATGATTAGCGTGTCCTATTAACTTAAGATTTCTGAGAGCAAGAGAGAAAGGCGGGGGTGGTGAAAGGGTGGAGTGAGGATCCAAAGGAGGAAGGTTGAGGGTGCAGAGAAGGATGAAAGAGGTTGTAGGTGAGGGTTGGAAGGTGGAGAAAGGCAGGCAGAGGGGTTTATTGTTCTCCAGCATGCGATGAACAACTCCACCAGCTCCAGCGACCTCTTTCCTTCTTCTTTGGTTCGTTTTTGGCTCTCACTTCTTCTTGACTTGTCTCGTTTTTCTCGGCTTCGTTGTCGGTCGTGCCAGATTTTCTCTTGAAAAGCTTGAGGCGTTTATTCTTTTCCTTTGGCTTCAAGGTTTCCTCTTCTTGCAAAAGTTTGTCATTCTCTGCTTGAATTTTGTTGTTTTCCTGGAGATCATTAAACTTTTAGTATTTTCATACTTTGTCAGGTGCAAGATTCAAGGTGACTATAGTGTAATAAAAACTGACAAAATATACAGTTTAAAGAAATATATTCAACATCCACCTGTTCACAAGACAAACTACCTGCTAAATGTGTATAATATCAAGGACACTCATGAACATCAACAGGGAGAAACATAAAGAAAAACATGAACTCCAAAACTCAATAAATACAATAAAGTTCAGGTCAGTGCAGCAGATTAACACCACCTACATGTGGTGTTTGACAACAACAAACTCAAATCCAGCTGCATCCTGACCTCATCCACCACATGAAGCTGCTTCTGTTCTGGAGCTGCTCTGAGCGCTAGCTTGGTTAGATGCTCCTAATTAGACTTGCAGGGTCAGACTGAAGCTGCGTCGTGTGTTCATTACCTTGCGGTCACCTGCGGTGCCAGGTGAGATTTTTTTTTGTTTGGGTCCTGGCTCTTAGTGCTCAGTTTCTTGGCTGCAAACAGATTTTTCGCTCTGTTTTTCACTTTCTTTATTCCCTCACGTCCATCCCGATAGTTTCAGCAGTGTCCATCCAGGAATTTGCTGACATATGTGAGTTCTTTTATTGATGCTTTGATTTTTATTCCTGTTTGTTATTCTCTGACTGATAAAGTAGCCAAAAGCGCACAAGGACTGAACAGGTTAATCAAAAAGTTGTGTGCTGCGTGGACCCGACCAGAAGTCACATTTCTCCAGAGGTGCAGGCAGGGATGAAAGTAAGCTGCGTACCACTAAAAGATTCTGTGCAGTACCCGGAAGAGAGGAGCAGCTGTCTGCTGTAAAGCCGTCATTCAGAACCAGTCACGGCTGCACTTTGGGTCAGAATAACGTTCACCGCTACGTTTAATGTCTGCTCCTTACAAAATATCCCAATTAAAAGCAAGGATAGATTAAATAATTGTGTGTCATGTTATTCTGCTCAGTTTCAACAACAATAAAAGTCCCGAAAAACACTGAACTGTCAAATTTCTAATTCAAACGACATCAAAAGAAAAAAGTTTTGTGATTATTTCTTTCCTGAAGTTGTGTATTGGTGTACGGAGCCAGAATCCGTGGCGGTGGTTGTCAGTTGTGTGAAGTGTACAGTGTGTGCAACAAGGTTATTATAGTTAACAAAAATGAACAAAATAACAAAAACTGAAATTGAAACCTCACCGCACGTCACTATACAATACGTAGTACCATGTGCAGCCAGTTGGTGAGACAAAAATAATGAAGAGTAATAAAAGGTGCAACATGTCCATATCTTACTCTAAAAGTATTTGATGTTCTTTTACAGTTGCACACAGAGGCTGCTACCTTTGTTTATTAGACAACTTTCTTTATATCCACACCACAAGGATGTCTGATCAACTGGTGTTGGTGTCTACCAAACCACCAAAAGCCCTCCTATTATAATCTGCTGGAGAAGTTGCTCAGTCTCTGTTCACTATGGAAATCAAGTCCAGTACTCGGTGTGGCCTGATGGCAGTGGCTGGGAGGCTCATGATGGGAAGTCAAAAAAGATACATGTGACAAGAAGTGCTAGATTTAAGACAAACCCAAGCCAGCTCGCGCTCCTGTTAATCCTCCCCGTCATCGACTGCATGAAAAAAAAGCTTCAGCAGTTTCTGTTTCTTTTGTTTATGACCCACCCTAAATTATTTACAAGAGGTCAAAGGGTGAATAAAAGAGTCCTACACCTTTTTCCTCTCATGGCGCAGCACACACTGGAAGTGGTACCCTGACTCACGATTACAGCTTCAGATACAAAGTGGTATGATGATTGATGCTAGCTGGTTGATGCATATCTTTCCACAGGTCAACATTTTATTGATGATTTTTGGCAATTTATAATGTTTTAATCTGTTTGCAAACTAATATTCAAATATCACAAATAGCTCTTTCAAACTGTATATGACCATTTAACATTTGTGCATGTATGTTTTCATTATCTCTTTGTCATTATGTCTTTCTCCTCCTCCACCACTGCTCTTTCTCCTCCCTCATTTCTACCTCATACTCTTCCTCCTCACCTCAAGCCTCACCTCCTGAACTGAATTAGGGCCTCTAACATAAGAAAACGTGCACAAACATGTTTATTTATTCACGGTATTGTCACAATTACTTACTGTCAGCAGATTAGACGTATGACCCTCCCGCCTCTAACAACAGCTAACAACGAGTGAACAGCCAGCTAACGTTAGGAGTGTCCTAAAAATCACGCTGTCCCTCTGATAAACAGTGTGATTACATTCTCACGCTGTAATCTCAAAGTGTCTGAGTCCAGCAGCATTAGACTCACATCAAAGAAAGTCGGCTAACAGCAGCTAACAGTGGCAAAAAGAGCCGCACTTACTGACAGGAGAGTTGAGGATATTCTCAATAACTCACCTCAGTATCGCTGCCACTGGAAAAAAGTGAGCTTCACAGACTCATTGAGTCATATCAGACTCCTTTCACAAAGTTTTACAGCTTCCTACAGTGTAAATAGTCATGGACACTTCTCACTGGACATATTGGCAGTTGAGGTAAACAGCACTGACAGCCTACATTCACCACAGAAAAATGGCAGTTACAATTTTTGAGGTGACTTGAAGGTAAAAACGTAAAATACCACAATATATTTTACTGACAGGCATCCATTTTAATTCCTGATTTATTGCTAGGTGTTGATATAAGTGAAATATGTTGAAATGTGTGTGTACAAAATGTTTCTATACACAAACAGTAGCAGCAACATGCCTGTTGGCTGTGGTCATTATGTGACACAGTTTTAATGTTTTGATCTCTCATGGCTGTTAGTTTGTGCTATAGCAGCTATCAATTACACACTTGAATTGGAAAGGGTACAAAAACAGATTTCAGTTGACTGCAATCTGCAATCTACTGACATCTAGTGGTGAGATTTTGCACACTGTAACTAAGACGTTAAAGCACTGTCAGCTAGCTCAGCTTAGCCCCTTTGACTTTCTTTCCTAAGCGATTAATCTGTTGACACCTGTGTTAATAGTCACAGTTAAATTTTTCAAATTAAAATGGTTACTTTGAATTAGCTTTTTTAAAAACTTGTGTAACTTATCTAAATAACTATGTTGACAATAACAATCTAACACAATATCACAGATTAAATCTTAGCAAGAAACTGATGTGCAACATGTGATTTTACACTTTTGTCCATCATGCATTTTCCTACAGTACAAATGTGTCCAAACTTTTGACTGGTATTGTATATGATGAACAATTTTTCTGAGTTTTGGACTTGTTTTAACTCGAGGTTGCTTTTCCTAGTTGCGAACTTGCGTCTCCCATTATTCAACAACAGATGAATGCACTGTCAGAAAGAGCCAAAAAAATGCATTGAAATCTGGCTGGAGTTGTTAACCTTTGCTTTTCATGCATTTGTAAGACTGACACTGCACTGTAGGAAAACTGTGCAAACTGAGTTTAAAATCAAATCTACTGAAAGATTCCAGTCAGCTCAACTTGGGAGTCCAGCAGAGGAAACCACAGTGAAGGAGGTTTACAACTGTGTGGAGCCTTACAAGAGAAAACAGCTGGTAGAGTCTGAGTGCACGAGTACTAAAAACGACCTGCGATGTGGAGCCCGGTCCCCAAGATAGCAATTACTGTCACTGCTGCACTGGATAAAAAACATCTTCCTCTAAAGTAAAGTGTTTGGTACTCAGAGCGCTTAAAGAAGCCATTAAATTGTGAGAGAAAGGAGCCGCAAAACTGGACAAAATAATACTGATATCACCACCAAATCGACTGATTCATCCTCACTGTAAATGCACGTTATCACACAGTTTAATCATCACAATCAGTGATGGACAAACTATCATAAGAATACAGTACATTTGACCACTCAAGATCCACAGTCTCAACCAGCTGAGGCCTGCCCACATTTCCAGAGAAATGACACAAGTTGTAAACAACTACCTGAGAACTCAAGAGCAACATCTTTACACACGCGCGCGCACACACACACACACACACACACACACACACACACACACTCACTCACTCACTCACTCACGTGCAGACGTGTATCCCTGCAGACAGCCGGAGAAAACAGACATATGTCCGCTCTCCTCTTCCCGTCCCCGTGTGCTCCAGGAAAGACCCCACCTCCCCCTCTGCAACATCTGCTATGCACAAGAGGGTCCTTTTTCTTGTATTTTTAGCCGTTTGGCAGAAAAAAGAACGAGAGTTTAATGGTGTCAAAGAGATGCTTTCTAACCGGGGTTCCCTCCCCTTCCTCGCTGCACCTCCTGCCTACCACCACAGAACAGTAGGTGGATTGAAGGAGGGAGGGTCGAACACACAAACAAGAGATGTACACAGGCCTCCAAATGTAGAAACAAATGCACACAAACAGCAAGCCATTTGCGGCCACACACACACACACACACACACACACACACACACACATACATCGCTTGGAAACGCTTTTGCCCCTACCCCCTTGTTTCTTACTAAAAATAGTCTTGATATTTGGACAATGATGGCCATTGTGTGGGAGTGGTTCATTCCTGACAGCAAGACTGGTGACTGCGACCTCGGCATCAGCTGCAGATGGCCTCAGTAAGGGCACAGATTGAACATGCCCCAGAGGGCAAAAGTCTACCTAGTGCTTTTAGAAGAAATGGGATTTTGTCTTTACATCTTTAGATCATTATCATCAGACCACTTTGCTTTCTTTGGGGTCTGCAGGACCTAAAGTGGCAGGTGTTTCAGAGTATGTTCTGGAAAGCACTAGCACCCCCCCCTCCCCCCAAAAAATAGGTTCCAGTCTCCAATCAAATGAAAATTGTGTGCATTTGGCCTGTGTACATTTCATTTGTGTGTTCAACCCCCCCCCCCCCTCATTCTATCTACAACAACAAGCTACTGTTCTGTGGTGGTTGGCAGGAGGTGCAGCATCAATAATTTGATCCGACAGAATCTGATTGGCTCTTGAACTACATTCACTAACCCAATTTATTGATTTAACTCTGTTTTTCTTGTTAGATCAAAGCATCCTGCCCACTTAATGACTTTCAAACCAATTAATAACTGGGACTGTATATAAAAGACAGTCATAGCCGGTAAGACATCGCCAGATGGTTTGGTATTGTCACAGAGGCTTAGAGCTTGGGTGTTAACAGGTTTTAAAGATCTACTACCTAGAAAAACTGAACAGCCAACTCTTTAGAGTGCCTTTTAATATGTAACACTGTCATTCAAGGTGGAGTGGGCACTATGGATAAGTTTACAATTTAAATGGGTGGCTTACACCAAGTCCATTGCAGTTAAGGGGTCTTTAACAAGGAATTTACAGACTTGAAGCTCCATACCAATAAAAATGTTCTCATCTTATCTCTATCTCTGTTTATGGTCTGTCAGAGCTGGCTTTACCTCACAAACGCCAACAATCCAAAGTTCTTCATTTGCGAGAATTTAGTAATTACAGCACTTTGGTTTTATGCACTACATCACATGGTTCAATGGTGGGTTTGTGACCAATTGTACTTACTTAATTCCCACCCTCTATTGAGAATAGCTCACCGGTATCTGGGTTCCTGCTTCATTTATTGGCATCAAGGCCTGCATGTGTATAATAAATGCGTGTGTGCATGCATGTGTCCAAAGGGTGGGACAGGCAATAGAGGGAACAGAGACTGCCTGTTCCTGAGGTGAGGTCAGCATGCTGCCATGACACACTTCCGGTCCCTTGCAGGACTCCTGCTACAAGTGCACATACATACACAAAGCCACCAACACTCTTTGCTACATTTGCTTGTGTTTGCTGGCAAAATTTGTCTGTGCTTACAAATGGTACTGCTGCAGCACACTTGTATCACTTAATGTACTGTGATCTGGCCCCAGTTGGTGCATGACATTAAGTGATAGAAGTGTGCTGCAGCAGTTCCAGATCTGATCTGGTTGCAGCCTCTGACACATGTTTAGGAGTCCTTGTTGCAGCATCTGCTGGAGTAAAAGGGAGTCATTTGCATCCACCCTATGTTCAGGCTGAAGAATTTTCCAGGTACGAGTGAATAGCTGTTACTGTGACTTTATACCCAAGGGAATGTGAACCAGCTTCTGTTTCCGCCTCTTGACTTGGCAGTGACCAGGAGGTGTCACAAGCAAACAGAATGTGTCATTCTTGGGCCTTCAAGCTTCTCAGTTGCACCCAATAATTACAAATATAGTTTACCAACTATACACTGAAAACAGCTATAGTACTGTGCCGCTGGTCACTGAACATCTCCATCTCCTGCTGGCTTACAGGCCCATCTAAACAGTGAATACGCTACTCGAGTTTTTCCAGAACATCGGAACGTTTTCCATCGCCAGCTTCCTTTCCAATCTGATCAAAATGCAGCCTGACTTCAACTTTTCACTAAATGTGATTCACAGAGGAGAAAAATGAGCAAAAGGAAAGGTTGGACAATGTTATCTTGTTATGCTTGCATGTTGCAAAGCAAGATAGGAACTATGACAAGCAGAAATTATGATGCAGAGCCAACACTAATTGTAAGAACAGCTATTAATCACTAGCCCACATGCATACCACACCACACATTTGATTGTGCATGATGAAGTCTGCGGGACAGATTTTTGTCCATGGCATTGTTGCAAACACGCATGCATAGACTCGGCACTGGCTTAATATCACAAGACGGAAAGCCGCAAAGTGTAATCACTTGAGTAATTTAAGCCTACTCCATTGTGAATAAAAGGAACTAGGTTTTATTAAATTAAAGGTGGTATATTCCACTGGACAGAAATCCTTATAGTCATTTTGTGAGTCATGAGTGAAGAAAAACAAGCTAAAGGAAAGTCAGACAGAAGGTCCCAGTTGCATTTCCAGCTGTTGTCCTTGGCCAATTTATGTTGACACAGCTGGGAATACACTGAGAATCATTTTTTAAAAATCTATGTGCTATCCCCGACTTATTTTACCGGCTCATACTCAGCAAGCAAACATCCAAGCATTAACTTCATTTAACTTCAAAACTTGTTGGAGCATAAGGTGGAAGGGGACAAGCTCAGCTCCAGCTGTAAAACCACATAATCAAAATTGCATGTCCACACTGGTGTGACATGGCATGGGTTAAGCATAGAAAAAACACAGGTTGAAGAAAACAGCGTAAGCTGAAGCCAGATTTTCTCATAAGGACATAAAAATTGCCACAGCTAGTATTGTTTAAACCACATTTTTTGATTTGTGTTGCTTCGAGTTTGTCCTGTGTGGGTGAACGGGACAGCGTTAAAGGCTTTGCAAATGGACTAGTTCTTATATAGTGCTTTTCTACTCTACCTGAGCACTCAAAGCACTTTCTACAACACATTCGCATTTACCCATTCACATATAAGCATTGTTTTCAAAGGGCTTTCTATCTAACATTCACACTCCAACGGTTGTGTCGGAGAGCTGGAGCAGCCAGGAATTGAACCACCAACCTTCAGATTAGTAGACGACTTGTTCTACCTCTTGAGCCACAGCCACCCCAAGTTAAATCATATTAACATCGCTTTAAAGAAGCATCATATATTCTCTAGATCGGTGGGTTCCAAACTACTCATGTGTGCAGACTCCTCGCCAAACACAAAAAAAGTTCATGGACCAGATGAATTCTGTGAGTTAGATATTACTGCTAACCCCAAACCCATGCGCCTGGAGCTGGGCCACTTTTTTTGGAGCTAATGTAGTCCCCCCTTCACATGGCACACATGACACACCAACCAGAAGTGGATAGTTTGAGAACACTTGGCTTGCCGGTGAGGGTGGCAGGCTTACTGTAACAGTACCCAGCCACTGGCACTGTTATGGGAGTTGTTGTGAAAGTGAGGAAAGACAGATAAGACAGAATGTGGAGGGAATTTGAAACCATCACTAAGAAAGCTCTGAGAAAGGAACATTAAGTCTTAATTACCACTGAAGGTATGCGTGAAATCATATAAAAGTGCAGTACAAGTATAAAATAAATTGCGCAATGTAAGTGTTTACCCCAGCCTAAATAAATAAATAAATGAAAAATGCTGCCGCAATCACGCAATGTAAACACCTCTGTGGAATATAACTTCCATTCTACTTCATATAAAAAGGTAATACTTCAGTATTACAGAATATAAAAAAAGACAAAAATATATATAAAAGCTGTCATCTCCGTCATTCAAACTCCCGTCAAAACGTGGCACGAGCACACGCGCTCGTGAGAAACTTTTTCCCTTCTGCGACTTTAATAATTCCTGACTGGCGCTGACGCAGGAACAGCGGGGCTGCAGGGGGGCTACTAAATGCATCACATGACCCTATTCAAGACCATTTTCTGTCAGTTTAATGAAGTGCGACACATCGAGAAACTTCTCCGAGAACAGCGCGAAGTCCCTGAAATCACTGAAACTTCAGCGGTGAGTCAAAAGTAGCTAAAAAAAAAACAAAACCCAAAACAAAACATGAACAGACTGTCAGAGACGCACGCAGATACCGCGAATGTGCCAAAACCATATTAATACTCTTAATGACGCGCGTAGACAGCTACTCATATCGCCGCCTTTCTAAAAATCTGCCATTGTGTAAGAATTAATCAGACAGCCTACAGTACAGACAAAACTTAACAATTTTAAAGTTATGGCTTCCAAACACAAGACAGTCAAATTCTCAAAGTGCGCAACTGCACAGCCAACACATGTGCGTCCAAACGCAGCATCACACATCCATCCAAAGCCCTCCACCCACAATTCCGCGGCAAATACTGACTATTAAATCATTAGGAGATCGATGAGCCAAGTCAGATCAAATCAAACCCTCGAAACCTTCTTCCCGGGGGCTTAATTGACTTACTCATCTTACCTTGTTCATTTTCCCGCTGATCATATCCGCAGGCTCAAAGGCTGCCCCTCATTCTCAGGAAGGCCATCAATAACATGGCCTGGGACTATGAGATAACTTGTTTTCTTTGCTCCGGTCCACCCTCCTCAGAGCTGGGACTGCGGGGTGGAGCTATGCGCAGGAAAAAGCATGTGTGGAGTGCGATTACTGGAATATGAACCCCCGCTGATTGGTCGCTTTCTGGAGGGGAGCGTAAAGATACTCACTCGCGATTGGCTGAACTGTGCATATTAATATTTCCAGAAGACGCTCTACTGAGATCGAGGTGTATACCTTTATATTGGTTCTTAAGGTATTTCTGATATAGCTGAGCTGTCTAATACTATATTCACTCCGCAAGTCCTCCAGATATGAAAGGAAAACAACCTACCATGGTAGGTCATTTATTTCATATAGTTTTTGTGCAAATTACAGGGTTATAATAGAATGAAAATTGCAAAGTGCAAATATTTTTCATTTCAGTAAGTTACCTATTTGACCGTGGCTGTCTTTGGGAGGAAAAATCCAAATGTACTAATGGTAAATTTTTAAGAAGAAAGTTTCATCCATTGTGCCCTAGGTCAACCAGGTCGGCTATGTATGTGGTTCTGAGGTGTGTGATGAGGTCATGATGGAGGTATTTAATGTGCCCCAAAACTGACATGCATTTGAAATTGCAACATGTAAACAAGCATGCAGCTGTGAGGCTTACACACACACACACACACACACACACACACACACACACACACACACACACACACACACACACACACACATGCTGAGGTGTTTCACATAGAAACCCCCTGTTGTGCATAAAGGGCCCCTGGGTCCCCTGTATTCCTCCTGCTGTACATCTGCAATACTGCATATGCAACAGGCATGTTTTTGTCAACAAGCAGAATATGAATGGGAGCAAAAATGAATGTCGTCTGCACATAATACACATCTGTCCTGCTCGAAATGTGTGCAGTTGAAAGGGTTTAAACTTTATTCAGTGTTTTTGACATATAAGTGCGAGTCAGAGCAGTATTTTTGCAAGGCTTGTCCCTTTGTTAAAGAATTTTTAATAACAAATATACTAAAGATCAGCAGCTCCCGAGTTTGACCTTTCTTAGTAACATAAATATGTGGATATGCATCATGTAAAATGATATTTGCAGTTTTTCTTTCTAAAAAAAATCTTTCCTTATCATGAGATGTGTGTGATGTTTGACCCACATTAAATCCCCAGCACACACACACATTAATGCCTGCCGCTGAACAGGGACTCGTGTTAGTAGCAGCACCTAGTGGTAAAACAAAAGTGATGCAGCAGGTGAGCCAGCTTCTTTTCCAGGTATCACTTTGTTCTGCTTTCTGAGCATAACTTCTCTGCAGCTGCGAAAACGCAGGATTTTTTGCAGTGTTTGGACTTCTCTTTCAAGCTTTCCTCCTTTGTGTGTGTGTGTGTGTGTGTGTGTTTGGGTTTGTGTTAAACCACAAAAGCAGACCACGGTGTGGTTTTGTGTGGTTCTAATTCTATTTAAAACAAGAAAAAAAAAACTTTATGGATTACCCTCCATACATGCCCATATGTGCTTATATGCGGATTCCTTTGTCTTAAACGATAGCCCATAATATTCCCGTGCCTTGGACTGCAAATGCAAACAAAATTATTTCTGTGTGCTGCCTCAGTCCTTTAGTCACTTCCATATGTGTTAGACTGACATGCAGGTATTAAGGCTGTGCAGCATATCCCTACCAATCAGTTCAGAATGTGACTGTGAGTCATGACAGATGCTACAACCCCCACCCACCTGCCTACCTACCCATTCACCCACCCACCCACCAAACAGCACGTGCTGTAGTGCTTCCAATTCCGTTAGCTCATATTCCAAGAATTTCATAATAGAAAACAAAGCGAGGGGTGATTGATTGGGTGGAGGTGTCTTGCAGATTTTAAGTGTTTGATGGATTTTCAGCTCCCTCTTTTTGGAGGTGGGGGGGGGGATTAAGAGGTGAGGAACAAAATAGTGAGGTGAAAAAGGTAGACTAACAAAATTCTGAGGGACCATGAGAGACAGGAAGCTGGTGCTTGGGATTGGAATGAGGGGTTGAGTAAAGCGGGGGGAGGGTCATTTTGGGGGGAAAGATGGAGAGGAGGAAAGAGGGGGGATGAAACAAGAAAAGATGAATTCCAGCACTTGGTTAAGACACTGTGCACACAAATGGTTGAGCTATTAATGCAAGTTGCTTCACGTGTTTGATCTGCAGAAGGACAGAATTTAGACACTTGGAGGTAAACGAGAAAGAGGTGGACAGAGGCGGGGGGGGGGCAAGAGGAAATGAAGGGAGGAGGAGGAGGCTAGAAAAAGGGGGCCGCGTGGCTCAACGATGGATTGTGTAAGACAGCGCTAAGCCAAAGGCTGATAAGGTGCAGCTGTTGAAGGAGCAAAAGAGTGAGACGCAGAGATACAGAAGACTCAAATGAGCACGTGTTTGCGTTTATTGCGCTGATGAATTCAATAAAAGCCTCCCCGTCAGCCAGAGCTGCTTAGACATTTGCAGAGCTTCGCCGAGTGTCGGGCTTGACATTTTTGCGTGGAAGCAAAGAAAATATTTTGCACATACTTTGCTGGGAGGTGTTTCTTTAAAGGGTGGTGTTGGGATTTGTTGGGGACTTACTGAGGGAGGAAATGGTTTATGTCTTTCCCCCTTTTCTCTTGATCAGCTTTCATCTGCATGACCACTACACACACACGCACACACACACACACATACACGCATATACACACACACAAAGGCATTCCTCAAAGCCTGCGCAGAGTTTGGGACAGATCATTGTTTTCAAGCCACAGGAATCTGGTCTACGACAGCCACCCCCTGAGCCCGGACTTCACACAGGAATTTACCTTTTTCCTTAAAGGCAGGAGTGTGACAATTCTATTTCTTCTCTATTCTTTTCCATTCTATTCTGGATATTGGGGTGTATGTGTGTGTGTCTATATTTAACCCTAACTAGTCATTGTTCCTTCCTCTGTTGGGTGTGTGTTTGTAGTGAATGCCTGTGGCTCAGAGCCTCTGTATTGGTCATGGCCAATCTAAACTTTGTTGCTCATGAGAAATTATAGGGAAGCTAGACAAATACATATAAAAGTGTTGTTGCAACGCCAGGTTTCTATATACAGTATTTCAACAGCCAGCAACACCAACAAAAATAGCTTAGAAATAGTGTGATTGCATTTTTTTCATCCACAGCTGTGAAAAAATAAAAATAAAAAAAGAGCTGGCTGAAAAAAATAAATGAAATTAAACTTTTAGCTCACTCTCAGCTGCCAGAAAGATTGGCAGCAACCTGGTTGCTCTTAGAATTAGAAACAAAGTAATATTATACTACAGAAACACAGCTTTACAAGACGTGAGTACTGCTATACCCCACCAGAACTGGCAAATCATCAAAAGCCTCAAAAACCTTTCACCCTTGCACTTTCCCTGCAACATTAGGGTTGCATCTCACTGTTTGCACAATCTTCCAAAAAGGGCAATTTCACCATTACGGGTTCTGAACTTCTTTTTTAAGCTTTCTTGCTTCATTTCATGCAGTTATTTTTGTTTATGACTGAATCCTGGCTTTTAGGGGTGAGTTGTACCATTTGGAAATGCTGCCTTTTCTTATGTGTCAGATGAAGTATTTCTGTCAAGTATTATTCAGAACCAACCAAAGTGCATACAGAGAAACTCATTGAAGAAAGTTGAGGTTTAGAGGTTTATTCATTACTAAAGCTGGAACCAAGATAACGCAACAACACCAGTGAAAGACACAACGGCACAAACAGACAGTCCAACAGAGACAGCAGTAAAGACAAAAGTAGACACAGGAACTGAAAAGAGGGCAGACTGGGAAACGAGTTACACGTGAGAAAAAGGTGGGAACAATTAAGACGACAGAAAGGTGGGAAAGGGAACAAAGGCTGGACGTTAAAAGCCACTATAGGAGCCATGAAGAAAAATGGGAAGTATGTAAAACACCTCAAACATGAACACATATAGCGACAGAGACCAGAAGGAAATGGGGAAACTGAGAAGCATAAAGGACTTCAACAAAACCAGTAAATATACAAGGATCATTATAACTAATAAAGTCTCTGCCATGATAACCATCTCAGCTTCATGTATTAACCAAAGCAACTACTAGTCTGAAAAATGAAGCCAATACAGAAGTGGCAAAAAGGTCCTAGTTTCAAATCCACCATTTGACCCCTCTGTGTGGAGTTTACATGTTCTCCCCGTGTCTACGAGGGTTCTTGCCAGATACTCCGGCTTCCTCCCGCAGACATGCAGCTGGTGGTTCTAGATTGCCCATAGGTGTAAATGGTTTCCTGTCTCCCTGCAACAGACTGGTGACCTGCCCAGGCAGCTGGGATACGACTCCAGCCCCCCACGACCCTGAATTGATAAACTGGATGGATAGACATCGGCAAGTGTGTGGTTGTCTGATTGGTGAGGTTTTCTCTGTATTACTGTAGGGTTTTTACCTTACAATATATAAATACATCTTGAGGCGACTGGTGTTGTGATTTGGGGTCCAGATTTATATGTCATATAAGGGGAACCTGAAGAACATGCTCCTCAGTTTTGTTTTTACATAATATGATATTGTTTGTATTAAAATTAGAGTTTAGGATTTACTCAAACACAGTAGAGAGGTTACTGTGTATTAACTAAATACTGAACTGAGGGACACAGCACCCTGTGAGCACAGATGCGTCATCGCCAGCTCCTTGCTGAGTATTGTGTTCACTCGGTTTCACTCAGAACCTAAAATGATATTTGACAGGATGAGTGGGAAATCGGACCTGCTGGGGTTGCCAGAGGACTCAACCTTTAGGCACCATTAATTTTGATAATGAGATTCACATTAATCCCACCAATAGGTATCGAAATGAAGGGTAGGATTCACAGAGTAACTGACAGTAACACAGTTATCTGTGTAACTGAAGAAGAAAAAAAATATTACTAAATTGCCAAAAAGCAGCAGTTGTGCTGGTGCCCGTGTATCCGCTACTGTATCACAAGGGGGAGGGATATGATATGTTACCATATGATGTGCTTTTCCACCCCTAGCTGAAATGTTTTACTCTGGACCAAGGTAGCTGACAGACTGGTGGTAATCTCCACAGTCATGCTGGTAACGTGGCTGAAGGAAACCCTGCCTTTCCCCCTTCTTTGGCAAAGGAAGCTGACACAGAGTACGTGTCATATTAGATTTAACTGCCAACTGATTTCATTAATGACTCTCAGACTTTGTCCCTTGGCTGCACGTGTGGGTAAATGAAACAAATCTTTATCGAGACACCTGCCAAGATAATAAGACATTTAACTGTCAGCACCAGCAATGCTCTAGTTTGTAATCACAACATGAATTCATGCTACCCAGGATCCTCATCGAGCCACAAAACAGTGCTTGTTGCTTCATTTTTTTTAAAAAAAAAAAGGAAGAACCATGTGAAACACTGAGCCGAGCTGTTTATTTCAAGAAATCATCTTTAGAATGTTGTTTATTGATGCTCAGCTACTCTCAAGAGCTACAACTGTGCAATAATCACGGGACAAAGAGGCCAATTTGGCACCGTCAAGTATGTTTGGAGCATTCTGAGCATGAGTGAATGAGAATATAGAACTACATGTGGACCATAATATTTTTTGTTGCTAAGTGTTTCCAGTAAGTACTTGGCATGAGTTTGCTTAGGAATGTATATGCGTGGTTCTTGCCAGAGTATAAAGGCATTAAAACCTCATTCATATTCGTCAGGCTCTCACACATAGTTGCATCTGGACTGCGGTACCCGTCACACGGATGCTGGTTCAAATCTGCAAGTCTCCAAGACGTGAAAAACAAGTTCATAAAAAAATGACCGCAAATAGATAAGACAACTACATCCTCCTCCTCGCTGGATAATTGGGATCTAACTCGTTCCCACACCCATGCAGTAGGGTCAGTCACTGCAGGATGACGTATTCCAGAGGGCTCCACATTCCCACGCTGTTCAGCATGTGATATGGAGCCACTGGGACCAAGCATGTACGCACACAGACACACAAAATAAGGGGGATGGATGACTGCATGCAAACCAAGCATACTTACACAGTATACACAACTGGATGAAAAAATCCTCGTGTTCGAGTCTGCATGAACCCCTACGTGATATAAACTAGTGATTAGAGGTCAAGGTTCTCAGCGTTCTCTTAGTGGTCCTTTAGGGACTTCCATCCCCCCACCCCATCCAGTAAGCCTGTCTCTGTTTACACGATGGTAACTCCCCAGCAGCCAAGGCTGTCACAACAGTGCTGTTTTAGCTGCACAGACTGAAGATGCCATCCACATCATCTTTTAAGACAAGCCAAACACACACACACGCACACACGCACGCCCTTGTAAGAAACCAATAGCCACAGCCACTTTTTTTCTATCTTTAGATCAACACATGTCTATGAGTCACTCACAGCTCCAAAAAACTTCACTATGGTACAACACGCTGATAGTGATCACTTCCCACTGACCTTTGACCCCGTTGCTTACCAATAGGTATCAAAAGTATATAACAAGTGCAAGGGATTCTGCACTTGTTATACAGTACTATGCTGGTTACAAGAGGGAACTGCTTGCAGTATGTTGCTAAAATAATGCAGATTTTATGCTGTACTTCTCCTGTTTTATTGTGGATTATGTGATCAGCAAAATATGTTACAGATATGTACATTTAACCCTTCCGTCTTTAAAAAGCAAGTAAAGAGGGCATGGTTAGCCTGCATGTCTGTACTTAAGCTACATGCTAACTAGTGCACGATGAGTTGACAGCATGCTGATGTTTAACAGGTGTAATGTTAACCTGTCACTATTACCTTCCTAATATTTGTACAAATTCACCTCACATAGCTGAGGCATTAGCTACAGTAAGCAGAGTTTTGATCATCAACCAAAGACCAAACAGCACTGTATTAAAAAGTAACGGGCTAACCAACATTATTACAGCTCCAAGTTAGTTAGTTTAGCCAGCAAGTGAAACCTGGACACTATGATCCTATTGATGGTGCTAGAGGAAAGGTCCTATGTTAGGATTCATCATATGTTAGGATCGTGGATGTCTGCATCCATTAAATATTGAAAGAATAAGATATTTTAGTCTGGAACCAGGGTGGGGGGAATAATAAACATTAGCCATATTGCCGTGGTTGGGAATTGTGAAACAGTGCTATCCTGGTATCCTCTGACACCTGATGTCCTGTGCCTGACCTAGGAAGTGCATACCGTAGGAGTGCCCACTGAGAATTATGTACAGTTTCATGAACATCACCACACTCACCTTTGTAAGCCTCATCCTGCCACTCTCACTCCTCTCCAGGCTCCTCTTCAGGGACGAGTTTCTGACCACCGGCACCGGTTGCACCTCTTCCTCCCCGCACCAGTCCGAACTCAGGACGCAACCCATATATGTGGACAGGGTCCTGGACTTAGGATCTTTTTTCTCCTCCTCCTCCTCTCTTTCTTCTCTCCTTCTGTCCTCCCTCCTCCTCCTCCTCCACTCTTCCTCTGTGTCCTCTTCCCCTCGTCCTCTAAGCAGGCTCCAGGCTCCCTGGGTTCCTGGGCAGCTGTTTTTGTCAGCTGGAGAGGAGGAGACGGAGGCCCTTCCCCTTTTCCTGGCTCTTGATCAGCCCTGCTCTGGGGACAGAGGGAAGGATACACTCTGCCCCTCTCTGCTCACTTTAAAAACACCTCTCTCTCCAACTCGGTCCTGCTGCAGTCACATGTGGACTCCCCATTTTTCCTGCCTCCGCCCCTCTCACTGCTCCTCTTTGTTTCCCACACACAGTTGCAACCACTCAACTTTCTTAAGCACACCTAGGCCCCCTACTTTCCCTTCTCTTTTTCTTTGTGTTTTTTTTTTTTTTTCACAACCGCTTGGCTCCTCACATCCCCTCTGCTCTATGCTCTCACACGTAACTCCTATTCAAATATCAGCACCTCAGGATTTATCTTCCTGTCCTGTGACACTGCTCCATTCCTTCCTTCTGCCTTTTCTTTCTTCTTGTTTTTTTCCTTCTTGTTGTTGCGCAGTCTTCCCATCCCAAGAACACGTCTCTCCCTTCCTTCTTACTCCCATTCCTCCTTCTTCTACCCCTTCTGCCAGGGTTGCCTCACTCTTATATATACAATTACCTCTCTGTTCTTACCCCCACCCACCTCTCCTCCTTAGCTCCCCTCTGTTTCCTGCTCCCAGATACAGGCACTCTCTCCTTAGCCCGTGCAACACATTGTTGGCATTGTCCAGAAAACAAACAAGAAAAAAACACAACAGTGAGCGCAGCTGTTGGGATGCTGCTGTGCAATGCAGTGATTCAGAGTGCTCTTAGCGTTCGTTAGACTGAGCCTTCCCTTGTTTATAATGCGACACCCCGTCTGTTGAAACTGTGGCACAAAGTCGCTTTTACCGCAGAATCTAAACCTGTATAACAATACTGTATGAAAGGATGTCGGATACATTACACCATCATCTTACTAACATTGACATCCTAATATAGAAAAGTCTCTGCATGTTTGCCCATTTTTCTTCACCCATTTTTATTTATAACGGTTCATCTGATCTGCTTCAGAGCTTTGCTGGGGATCCAGTGCTGAGCCTGACATCATTCAGATCATCAGATCGTATCCTGTGGCGAGAGGTTGCTCTGCCTGCTCCTCTCTGTGTGCATGGGGGAGGGGCATCCTCACCTGAGCCGAATTCTGACTTTCAAACCAAGCCTTTGAGGGCGTGTGAAGAAATGTGAGCTGGATGGAAAGTTTGAACTTTACAGAATTTATCCACTCTGATTGTCTAAACTTCAAATTGGTGGATGTGCTTTTTGTTGCATTGTATCCATCCTTGCCTTTGGTTTCCTGTGACTGATCACTCACTCATGTGGTTTGGTTGAGCAGTTTCTCAAGAAAGCTGCGGCTCACAGTCTTCCCGTTGGGATCACCCACGTTTCAAACATGTGCAACCACACACACACGCACACACACACACACACACACACGCATCCTTGCGTCTGTCCTCTTTTCAAAACAGTGACAAGTTTAGGGGACATCTGGCATTTCTGGCTACAAAAACACGAGTTACACTCTCCCCAAACGGGCCCTGCACTACTTGTGGATAAAGAAGGAAATTCCAAGCATGATGTGCTCCTGCGCATTTTTAAATGTAGCTAGTGTGTGAAAGAATTCCTCGTTTCTTTATCTCGCAATCTCTTTGCTGTTGTTTATTTCGTCTCCCTTTTTGGCTGCTACGCGAGGCTTGGAAGAGTGAGACAGTACCCCTTAAAAGGCAAATTCTTGATGCTACTCCAAAAGCCCCTTCGCTCCTCCCAACTCTGTAATGACTCTTTTACGTTCCCCCCGTTCCTCTCATTTTGTTTTCTTCATTCTCTCGTTGTCTCCCTTGCCTTTCTCTTCTCTCTTCAGACTGAAAGCACCGGTGAGGCAGGTTTTTTTTGTTGTTGTTGGAGGCACTCTGACTGAGACAAACCTGCCAGGTGTCCTTCCTTTCCTCCTTCCCTATGCACTACAATCAATACATCCCTCTTCCATTTCTACCTCTTCCCAGCCTCGTGCATTAGGCCCACCTCCAGTTGACCCCGACCCTTTCTTTTTCCTTCCCCTCCTCTTAATGTATGTCTTTTGGGCAAGGTTTCAGACATGAGCTCAGGCTGTAGACAGTGTTTACAACAAGCCCCCCCCCTCCTGGTTTTACATGCCGTGAAATTAACTCCTTCTAATCAACTTGGGTCTGGCAAGTTTTGTTTCTGCAAGTTTTGTTTTATGGCTAATTTAAAAGCCCCCCCCCCAAAAAAAATAAAAATGAAATAATAATAATAATAATTATCTGATTAGAAAATATGGCTCTAAGAGAAGCTGAAAGCACATTTATGAGCCCCAACACCCAGGCTTTCTGGCAAAAACCTGTTCCTCATCCACAGCATGAATACTTGGCACTTGTAAGTATACTTGGCAGAAATCGCTTTCAGTCTGGATCAGTGATTCAGATAAATGAGAGATTTGTGGATGGAGGATTGTTATGGTGGGACTGAGGGAATGCAATGATAACCAAACTCTACTATCTTAGAGAAGAGTTGAGAAAGCCGTGACAAACCAAGTCCAAATATGGAGAACCAGTAAGAAAGAGAAGGGATTGTGATGTGAGGAAACAAAAGCTGAAGAAACAAAAGAGTACAGAAATAGGCACAGTTGTGATGATGTCAGGGATGATGCTACCCAAAGGCTTCTTAGACATCACAGTGTTTATTGAAACTTTCAAGTTGACGGCTTTCATCATCGCCAGCAGCTTTTCTGGAAGTTGTGAAATAGAAGGATGTTCACATTAACATTCTCTTGCCCTCTCCTTGGCCCCTTCAAGAATCTGCTATTGTGGGTGAGTCTTGGATTAGTCCACAGCTACGCTGTGTGTGTATGATAAGTGTATGCAGCAATAACATGTTAGTCAGGCCACAGGCTAACCAAGGACATCAGTGCCAAGGGTGTGTGCACTGGTTATGTTTTCAGATCTCATCAAGCATGCACACCACAGGACTGAAATCAAAGGAAAATTATTGCAATGCCACTTACAGGCACTTGAGCCAATTCAGACCCCCCCCCCCGGCCCTATTAATCTGTTTTTTATGCACTTCTAGATAGCATCAAGTGTTTGGCCCAAATCCACATTTCTAGTTTTCTTTGGTCCACATCTGGCCTGGACTGGTTTGCTGAGGGTTACTGGTCAGGGTCACCTCAGCCACATGCCCATCTTATATTGGGGAACTCTCAGGTGCGTTGTGGCAGTTGGGCCACATCTAGCCCACAAAAATTTGCCATTACCCATATCAAGTAACAGCTCAGCCCGCCTTATGTGGCAGGGTGCAAAGTGAATGGTTTTGGCCTGTTCCTCACATTGATACACTGATGCCACCGACTTTTTTAATAGATTATTTTTTTCATAACCACTTGGCAAGAAATAACTTTAATCACTCTGATTATCACCCAACATAGTGATACCATTCGCTGCAGATCCAGAATTGCCAGATAGGATAGAATTTAGTCTCCAAGCATCCTTTTATTTTTCCTATTGTCATCAAACCCATGACAAGAACAAAACCAGCCTTAAAGCTACTTTTTAAATCAATTATGTGTGTGTATCCAAAGTTTGATCGGTAATATGTCTGCTGTTATGGTCAATCAATAAATTGGCTGTAGGTGTGAACAGCTGCCTCTCTCTGTGACCCATCCAGGTTGTTCCTCAGCTCCAGCTAAATGTTAACTGGGACAGGCAACAGCTCCCCTATGACCCTATTTGAATACTGGATAAGGAAAAAGGTATAACAAAAAATAAGTGTCCATTTACCATTTATCGTATGCAAGGAAATGTTCCAGAAAAAACATATGGAAGCACCCAAATGTTTTTAGAACAATTAATAAGCATTTGAAAAATGAAACTATATATTTGGAATCTATTTTTCATGTTCTGCATCCCCCTATAAGATCCAGTGGTAGGCAGGTTAGAAAGTATTAAGAGATTTAGTGAATTGTTGGTTTTAGCCTTTTCTTGGATTTGCTGACAATAAGAAAACTGAACGCTGCTGCCAGCCCCGTCCTTTGAATCATACTTAATTCTCACCCAGTGTTCTGGGTAAAGCTAAAACGGGTTTGAATAGGTTTAGGACAAAAGGTTAGACGATCAGCACAGGGCAGACTTTTGAGATCGAGCTGAACAGGATGAACATTTCACACCTGGGCTGCCCCGTGGCACTGTGCCAGTTTAACACCACGGGCTCATGAACAGGAAAGAACAAAAAACAGGGCCCATTATTGCTGGATGAAAAAAAAAAAAATATGCAAGCTCGGAAATGAAAGAAGGCTACAAAAAAACGACAAAAGCTAGATGGAGAAATCTGGCAAAATTGAAAGCTTTGACTTGTTGTGATGTACACAAACTTTGAATTTTTTAAAAACTTTTTTGCCCATGTGGCAAAGTCAGAAAGATTTGCCTTCATCTCTGTGATTGACGTCAGATTTGACAGAGAGCACACAGCAAATACAAAAGCCGGAAACAGAGTGTCTAGGTTTGAAAGACGCCTAGCTTAGTCACCATGGAAAAGAGGGAGAGGAAACAAAAAGTCAAGCCAGGCTGGAAAAGCGACATATTCATATGTTGAGGATGGTCCAGATAGAAAATCATGTCCGGTACTGCATTCTCTTGTCTGTGCTGCATAAATCAGTGGGCTTAAAGACAACAGGAGGGCCAGTAAAAAAAAAAAAAGGCTTCTTGTGAAAGGATCAGATGGTTCAGACGGCAGTTCTGCAAGACTGCAGTGAACAGTAACAACTGTCAGTGGGGGTCACTGGCTGAAAAACAAATAGATAAAAAATTAATTAATTAAACACAGCTCAATATACCTGAAACTTTGTCTGCAAAATATTTGAACACACAGTTGCTGGATCAGTGCTTGAAAGCTTGTCCTGTAACTTACAGCTGAAAACTGGCAGTTTTGACTCCACACTTAAAGCACTGTCTTTAATCAGTAATGCCTCCCATACACTGGTTACCCTGGGACCAACACCTCAGGGCAGCATGAACTCATAGAAATACCACATAACTGGAATCAAAGAATAACGTTATGGCTTTTGCATATTTTAGCACATTTAACCTGCAGACCTTTACATTCCTGTATTTATTTTAGTTACCATGACATTACCATAAATAGTATAAAAGATGGATGTAGCTACAGTGAAGTCACCCATTGGTTTCTGAAGTTGTGAATGGGTGACATCACTGTAGGTATGGCCATCTTAAGTCTTGAGGCGAGTGTTTCCGTCATCACGATCTTGGTTGCAAAAAAACGGATGTGATGAGGAGGGGCGGCTCTGACTGTGAAGCTGCACACTTATTGGCACACAAATGAATGATGACTTGTGATTGACGTGTCTTGAACCAATGAGCATGCAGTTTTATACCACTGATAATCGTCCATTTACAGTCTATATAGCCTATAAACTCAGTGGGAAGTTGTTTTTTTTTTTTTTTTTTATAGAGGTCAAGCCAGAAAGTCATTTTCTGGCTTGACCTCTTTCATTTTCCCATGGACAGCTACAGGACCGGAAGTCCTTTGGCAACCACAGCTATGGCCATCTGGTGGCCTCAGATAGAATGCAGGTTTAAGCAATTTCACATTGGCTTCATTTTTCCAACCTGGAAGCTGCATCCATGTTTGAATTCTGTCATTGTCCCGTCATTGTCCCCAGTGTTTTGTGTTTTTTTTTGAAGTTCTGTTATTGTTAAATTCCTTCAGTTGTGTCTCACAGTTGGCTTACGGTTTAGATTCTTCAGCTTTGTAGTCCTCTGTTTGTTCTTAGTGCTGGCTATTTTGAGTTTGGTTTTCTTTCAGTGATTTCAGGATGGCTGCTTTATAATTACGTTCTCAGGTTTGGTTGGAATTTGCTGGGTCATGTTCTTACTTATTATAACAAAGTGGAAGTGATTGGGAACAACAACAATTCAGCCACAGAGGACAGAGTGGGGTCAGTGGATGCTGAGGCGTACAGTGCGCAGAGGTGGGCAACTTTCAGCAGAGTTAGTTGCTACAGACCTCCAGACTTCATGGTGCTGTAAAGCACGCCGCCACTGAACTCCAGCAATACGTAACTGAAGCGAGGCGCCACCACGT